>VZUI01053927.1:130670-156326 GCA_013401135.1 Cettia cetti
AAAAAAGGGCCACAAACCACTCAGCCCGTGTTCTCTCCCTCCCGAGCCCCACCAAGAGGGCCGGGAACGGTCATCAATGGCGAGCGGCCCCTGCGCACGCAGCACCGCCCGCCCGCTTCGCGCTCAGGAGAGAACACCCCGCTCCTCCTCGTGGCTTGTGACGCCGGTCAGGAGCGATCACTCTCCTCTAGTGACCAACTACAGAAATGATCCCTGAAAGTATAGTCTTAACCTGCACCGCCCCAGCGCGCCGCCCGCACGCACACGCACCCGCACACAGCACACGGCCAGCCCGCACACACACCCCCACCAGCCCCGGGAGGAGCCGGCGCGGCCCCGCCGAGCCCCGGTACCCGCGGGAGCGCGCCTGGACAGCGCCCGGCCCCGCGGAACGGCCGCGCGTGGCGGCTTGTGGGGCACGCCCCCTTGATCTGCATATTCCGCCACCGCCGGCCAATCAGGCGCGCGTCTCAGCTAAGCGCCGGCCCCGCTCAGCCTTGCCCTTGGAAAGCGCTGTTCTGGATCAGCACAAGCCACTGAGATCCGTCATTAAAACCGAAACGAAACTGCACCGGGTATTTCGGTTCATGTACAAAATCCCCTGTACCTATGTGGCTACAAATCTGGTTGTCAAAATGTTTAAGGTTTAAAACGTACCCTAAGATTTGGCAATCCAAACTAAAACCTTATTTGCAGAGAATATTCTTACAGCTTACTTGCAGAATTTTAGTTTTTACAATGCCTCAATCACGTCCTTATGGGCACTTTACCAATAAAAGATTAGTTTTCCTTTTAATTAACTTATTTTAATACACTTTTGGATTCAAGAACTATTCCCCCTTAACGGAAAATGGCAGCTATAAATCATTTCGTTAATATATTTCACTAAGAACGCTGAATTCTACAAGTAGTATACTGACAATTTTTTTACCAGAAATAAAAGAATACAGGAAAAACTAAATCTTTTCTGCTAGTACTTGTCTAAACTTAGCTTTTACCTTTTTTCAGAAGCTTCTTCACTTTCACATAGTTCCCTTCTCTGACATAATCATGCAGGTCTGCTTCCAGGGAGTCTCCTTTTATACTTCCAAGCTTGACTGGGCAGGGAAATGGGGGAGGGATGGGATGAGCCATCTTCTTTCCTGAACAGAACCGGGAAAAGGTATGAAAACATCATCAAGCTGCAAAGCACCTCAGCGTAAAGAACTTATTTCTGACTTCAGAACCTGCAGCAGCCTAAAGCTATATGCTTCCTGCAGAAATATTTAGAGATGGAAGGGGAAAAGAGCCTCCTGCCCTCCCTAACAGTGCCCTCTCGGACCGGCAGGTGCGGGAGCATAGCGGGGACGGGAGAGGCAACAACCGGGAGATGACAGAACCTGCCAGGGGCAGCGGCCTCTCCGCGGGCACACAGGCAGGACACGTCCAGCGGCATTCCCGGGTGGGGAATGGCCGCTCCAGCCCCTTCCCAGAGCCCACGGACACTCGCGGCCCACAAGAATCCCCTCACCCGCCGCTCGAACGGCCCCGACACGCGGGAACGGCTCTGCGCATGCGCAGAGGCGCTGCCAGCCCGCTTCGCGCCAGGGTGGGGCGGGGGCGGGGCAGACCCTGAGGGGCGGGGCCGGTGGGCGGGGCCGGGAGCCATCGCCGCTGGCCGGACCTGTCCGGAGCGTGTCCGGAGCGTGTCCGGAGCGTGTCCGAGGCGTGTCCGGAGTGATCCGGGCCGTGCCCGGTGCCCGTGCGTCCCGGTGGCGGTGCGGCCATGCAGCGGGAGGTGGGCACGCTGCCGCTGGCCCCCGCCCTGCGCGCACGCCTCGCCGCCGCCGGCTTCCAGACGGCGCAGGAGCTGCTGGACACCGGCCCCTGCGGCCTGAGCAAAGGTACCGGCGGCCTTGGGCCCCGCGGGGCATCTCCGGCATCTTCCGGGCCCTTCCCCGGCCTCCGGGAAATGGGCACAGAGAATAATTTTTTAAAAAAGACGATTCTGGTAAAAGATCAGCTGACACTGGTGGATGGAAATAGGAAGCGAGAAAACGAAAGGATTCTGTTAGGTTCATCCCTCCTCAGCTTCCTTCTTTTTACTGTGTGATTTAAACAGAAGAAGCCCATTTGAAGTTAGAAAATTGCCTTTTTCAAGGAGTTGGTAGTGATTCCTCGCTGTGAGGTTGGGCAGGCCCTGGCACAGGGTGTCCAGAGAAGCTGTGGCTGCTCCTTCCCTGGAGGTGTCCAAGGCCACGTTGGATGAAGCTTTCAGCAGCCTGGGATAGTGGAAGGTGTCCCTGCCCCTGGCAGGGGTGGAACTGGATGGTCTTTACAGACCCAAACCAGTTCGGGATTTTGATGATCAATAGTTTTATTAGCTATGACAATAAAAGTTTGAAAATCACATCTTTACTGCCAGGGCTGTGTGCATGTTGTCCTGAGAGGGTGAACATGGATCATTTTATGTCATGCTGCAGAATCAGTCACTCTTTATAAAATAAAGGTGATATTTTGTGGTTTTGGCTTCTCTAGAAATTGGAATCTCCAGGGAAGAGGCACTGGAAGCGCTGCAGGTGGTGAGGCAGGAATGTCACGGGGATGCGGCAAGGACGGCTGGGGGATCAGGTGCCACCAGGAAATGCACAGCCCTGGAGCTTCTGGAAGAAGAGCAAACCCAGGGCTTCATCATCACCTTCTGTTCAGCACTGGACAACATCCTGGGAGGTGGAGTGCAGCTGACAAAAATCACCGAGATCTGCGGAGCACCCGGTGTTGGCAAAACACAGCTGTGGTATTTCATCGTCCCGTGACTTGTGTGCTACCAAGAATCACTTTTTATTTCACTTTTTGTTTAAGTCAGCTTTTTCTCCTTGTCGTGGCTGCAATCTCTGATTCTTCTCCAGCCTTAGAAATATAATAGTGGTTATACTGCTCCCTGTCCTGTGTATTCCTCAGCAGGAATATCCCTGCAGGAGTGAGCTGGGACAGCGCTGGGATGCAAATGTTGATCTCTGTTTCTGTTTCCCATGGCAGCATGCAGCTGGCAGTGGATGTCCAGATCCCGGAGTGCTTCGGGGGCGTTGCTGGAGAAGCTGTGTTCATTGACACTGAGGGAAGTTTCATGGTGGACAGGGTGGTGGACATTGCAGCTGCCTGTGTGCAGCACTGCCACCTTATTGCTGAGGCTCAGCAAGAAGAGGGTACGTTGCTAAGTCATTTCTTTCTGGAGGAGGCAAGGATGGAGTGAAGCAAGTGTCTCGTAGGCTGCAGTGTTACTTTTGGAGTGTTTGCTGACAGCTTTTTATTTCCACCTATGTGTATCAAACCCTAAACTACAGCTGTATCTGGAGCAGACTGAGCTGGGCTACTTCAAAAATAATTATTGTTCTAAGGTTATTTTGTGAACATTTTGATCATGGGCGTTTTAGGTGGCATGTGAGGTTTTGGTGTTTGCCCTTCCTCCTTTCCTCTTTTCTTTCCTTCCTTCCAGTTTTTTGGCACCTTCATGATCATATTTGCAGCACCTTATTGATCATATTTGCACCTGTTGAGCAAAGCTGAGTGTTTTGTTTCAAAACGCAGGAACAAGTGGGGAAAGAAAAAAGGAACAGCAGAATTTTATGGGGCAATGTTGCTGCTGAAGACCCATAGAGTAAAACTGTAGCTGGAATTCAGCTCCTCCATAAAGTCCATATAGCCAGGCTGCTTTTAATAAGAGTTTTATTCTCTAAGTCATCAGGGGATAAGGACACAACTCTTGTGTTACTCATGGAGAATTTATGCACCAAACTTCTGTTTGAAATGAGGTAAAAAGGCACTGTATTAAATGAGTTACTGCCTGTATATTAAACAAGAGATGATTAATAGTCCCTGATGTCCTCTGGTGGTGTTCTGGCTTGAAAATGATTTACTGGAGAAGTTCTTGCTTCAGAAATAAATTTTTCATTGTTGGAGGCCTCCCTTGGAGGCTCCGGTGTGTCTGTGTGCAAATGCTGGGATAGCATCTGCTCACCACCTCCCTGACTTTCAAACCAGATGGAAAATATGTTTCCACACTCCTTACCTTGCCTGTTCTGTTTCTGGGGGCTTTGCTGTTGCTATGAGTGGAGGGCAGGGTTTGGTGGGATGATGAAAGTAACAATATGCTCGTACAGACTTCTGACTCATTTACTCATCTGTTTGTTTTGTTCTCAGATCTCAGGAAAGCTTTGGAGACTTTCTCTCTGGAAAATATCCTCTCTCACATCTATTACTTCCGTTGTCGTGACTACACAGAGCTGCTGGCCCAGGTCTACCTCCTGCCAGAATTCCTGTCAGAGCATTCCAAGGTAGGGCTTGTTGCAGGCTTGTCAGGAGGTGTCACTCATCCTCACGCTGAAGATTTTTTGTCTGCTGTAGTAACAGGAGTAAACACCTTGGTACCTCGTCAGCTTGGCAGGAAAATATTGGCTGATAGCAGAGTACAAATGTAAAGCCTTCTGCTTGTTTGCCTTTTCGTTCCCATCCCAATTACTCTCAAGAGTAATTTGCTTTTGCCATCCTCCTGAATTTCCACTCTGAGTTGAGGACACTGGGTCTGTGCTGCCACATGTTCCATTTCTGTGAGCACTGAGCTGTGAATCAGCACAGAACTGCTCCACAAAGAGCCTCGGGCTGGGGCAGGTGTGGTGACCATGAGGGTGGCATCAGAAAGGCTTGGTGCCACTTTTTTTTTCCCTAAAAGATCACCGAGGACCAGAAATATCCTTCACCATCCAAGTGACTCTTCTCCTTCTTTTCAGTGCATCTTCTGTTGCTACAAGCAACCAGAGTCTGCAGCTTGACTCTTGGGTGGACTGCAGCCAGAAAGTTTCTTAGTACCTAATGTCTTAGAGAAATGCTATTGTAAGGCAGATTTTCACCACCTCCCCTCCAGATTTCTGGGTTCTGCACTGCAGATCACTCCCTGTCAGGATCAGGGAAATATGACTGTGCTTTGTTCTATCAGAGCACAAATCAGTGTTGGATTAGAATGTCTTTTGCACATATTCCAAATTTTTTTTCATTTATGGGAGCTGTTCTTGAAAACACAGATGGGAGCCTCACTTTTGCTGGGTGTAGTCTGGTATTTCCCTTTCCCTGCCAGGTACTAACGGTGCCCTGTTGTGTTTGCTCTTGTGGAAAGTACATGGCTTCATTAGCACAGTTCCACTGGGCTGCAGCTCCCTGGAACCATCTGTGCTGATTATCTGGGCTTGGCCTGCAGCCTGAAGTGCTGAAGGTTGCAGGAGAACCACAAGACCTTCTGCTGATTCCTTGGACAGGCTAGAAGTGACTTGACAGATTGCCCATTGCAGTCCAGCTCTCATTAAAATTAGTCTGATCCCTCTGGAGCCGAGTCTGGGACCACAGGAAGCCTCCAGATTGTAGGGTTTTAGTAGAGGGAAAAAGCTCTAGAGGTTTAAAGATAAGAAAGATGTAGAGTTAGAGATCCAAATGTGCCATTTGCAAATATGAGTTAGTTTGAGGTCTTGTTAATAATATGAGAAAGACTGTTAGAAAATATTCTTGGTGTAAAAACCCTAATTCTTTAAGGTCTGCTAGAGCCAAGCTGGCAGGGACAAGGCAGGTGTTACTAAGCTCTCTTTAGACTTTAAATACTTTAAGTTTTCCTGTCTGGTATCTGGGAGAAATTTAACTAAATTGCATCCTACCTGGACATATTTGTGATAGCCAAGTTATATAACCATGTATACATCCTTGTCTAGCATGAGTCATGTTTATGCTGTTAAACTGATTGTTCTTAAAGAAATGATACATGAGGAGGATGTACCAGACTCGTGGAAAAGAATTTGTAGGGAGGAGGGAAAATGAGAATGTGATGAATGTCTTTTTTTTAATCCCAACTATTTAATCTTCTTTTGCAAATGAGGGTTGGTTTGGGTTTTTTTCAGTTGGAGGCTCCAGACCATTTCACAGTGAGGTCTGTGCAGGCTTCTATCTTCCAGTCATAAAGAGATTTCCCAGTAATGAGTTTAATCAGAAAATCAGGATTTTTGTGTTGTTTCCACTTTGTTGTCTTTTGCAGTAATGCAAGAACTTGTAGACACCAAGGATTTGAGTAACATCTAAACATGTAGGCACTGTAAGACCATCCATCTCCCTCCTGAATTTCAGACTTGGGTCATCAAAACAGCCACAACAAATGAAGTTAGAATAAATCAAAATCCCAGACTAATGTTTATACAGTGTCTTGAGGGTGATGAGCCAGCAGCTGCAGCGTGCTCTGACTTCAGCTAATGATTGCTACAAAAGAAATAATTCAGCAAAGCAAACATCTTGAGGCAAGATAGATCCTCAGCTCCAGTGCAGTGTGCCTGAAATATCTTTAGGCATCTGTTAAACTCCGTGTTTCCAAGTCAGATCACTGATAACAGCTGAGTTATCTCAGCAGTGGCTCCAGAGAGCCTGAATTCTGATTTTGATTTGGATTTAATTGTTGAGGGAGAAGGTGAATTAATAATTAATTGCTGTTTGTGGAGTGTTGTGGAGAGACTGAAGTTCAGTTCTGCTGTTTAATGATTATTTTCTCCAGCTTCTCCTCTGCAAGGCTTTAAGTCCAGCTTTGCCAGTCGTTTTCACTTAAGGATGAAATAAAACATTCCAGTGCACTTAAAAACATCTCTTGCTGCTTTTTATCATTTTTTATAGGATGGCAATGGCAGCTTTTTATCTTTTCTCCTGTGCTTAGGTCCGGCTGGTGGTGATTGATGGGATTGCCTTTCCCTTTCGCCACGACTTTGAGGACCTGTCCCTGCGCACGAGGCTGCTGAACGGGCTGGCACAGCAGCTCATCATCATCGCCAACGACCACAAATCAGCTGTAAGTCCAGGCCAGCTTAAATCTCAAAAGATGCTACTTTTTTTTTTACAAAGAATTAAGGAAATGGGATTTGCTCTTGTCTCTAAATAGCAAAATAAAACTGTAATACCCTCAGCATTCACTCTTGCTAGTTTAGTCGGTAAATATGGAGGGATCACAAAGGCAAAACACCTGAAAGGTGGGAAATTCCTAAACTTGCCAAAATAGGTAAAATTTGCATTGACAGCATCCTGTGGATCTTAATCAAGTGGTAGCATGGTATTTCTAATGCTGTTTGCCATCATCTCCAGTGATTTGGTTGGACAAGGAATGCTTCTCTGTTAGCATTCAGCAGTTTCAACACAACTTTCCACTCTCTGTTTAAAAATAAACGATGGTTTTAGCGTTCCTAGGAAGGAAAACCACTTTATCTGCTGGGTTAGCCATCTCTTGTGGCATCCATGGAAACCCAGAGCCTCCTTCCCAGGCATTGTTTCTACGTCACTGGCGGGCTGGAGGCAGCAGACCCGCAGCCAGCAGATGGCACTGGGAAGCTGCAGCTGTTCCAGAAGTTGTTTTGGAAGTCTCTGGCAGCTCAGAGAAGCATTGTTCAGGATCTGGAGCTTCCCCAGCCCTCAAAATGGTGCTTGTGGCTCTAACAGTGTCCAGGTGACTTGTGACCTTGTCACCCACAACTCTGGCACAGTTGGCTTTTGTTCCCAGCTGCTAAAAATAAAACTGCTCTTGTGCTTCCTGTGGGAGCTGTGGGAAGGGAAGAGCCCAGCATTCCCAAAGTGTCCTGGCATGAGCTGTGGAGCTCCTTCCTGCTGCTCTGGGCACCAGGGAGATGGTGTTCCAGGGTCTGCACAGCCTCAGGTTTCCTGAGTGCTTTCCCCCACAGCTTGGTACCTGGTGACCTTGAACAGCAGCTGCTGTCATTGGACAATGTTTTTCTTTGGTCAAGGATAAAATATATAAATCATTTCTTCTGAACCAGGGAGCAGGTTAGTAGAAAGTTGCTAAATCAACTCTTGCTAAAGGAGTCAGAGCTTCAGGAATGGTTTTGCTTGGATTGGCCCTGTTGTTAGTGGTGTCTGAGTTAGTTCCATGAGCTGTGAGCAGGCTAAATCCAGCCTGCATGCCAGGGATTGCTTGTCAGGCAGCTCTGGATGCTCTAATATGGTAGGAATCAGATCCTCAAGCTGGACTCAGAGAGGATGCCCAGCCCTTCTCCAGCAGGGAGGTGAGGAGGCTATTTGGGGCTGTTACCATGCACTTGTGATGAGTTACTTCTCTAAAATGTGCAATATCTGTGCTGGGCTCTCAGCTGTGTGAATGTTTTAGGGTGTGCTCAGTGGAACTGTTTGCTCTCATACACTTTTCTGAACTGCTCCAGCAAGAATCCTCTGAGCATGTCAAACAGTGGAACTCTCTAGGGTCTTAGATGGGTACAATTTTTAATTTTTAATGAACTTTGTCATTAATATTCCTGGCTCTTCTCTGTCTCACCCACCCCCACTTCTACCAGGGATCTAACCTAGACTGTCTGTGAGCCTCCCACAAGTGATTGGGGCTGCGAAAACACTCCCCCACTCTGTCTGTTCACTTCCATTCTGCTTTGTGTTGTACCCACTTGTGCATTTTTAAACTACAAGGCACAGAAATGCAGTTAATCACCAGGCTAATGCACATGGTGAGCACCACCACCAAGTTCATTTACCCCAGGGACTGAGAGCTGGCTCCTCATGGAGGGCCAGTGCAAGTCACCTGCAGCTAAACACAGATCCAAACAGCATTTAGGACAAATGTTGTGGGATAAATAAGTTGTGAGGAGCTTGCCTCCCTTGAGGAGGGAGAAACTGAGATTTCTTTAAAGTCTTGAATGAAAGAAATCTCCCATTCAAACCAAAATACATTTTGCAGGGTTCTCTTAATTTGTTTTGAAAAGATGAGGCACCTTTACAGTTTCTCCTCATCACAGTTGCCAAGAGTTTTGCCTGAGCAACTGCTCCATCAGTAAAATCTTTTTTGAAAATTCCCTCTCTTCCCTACCACCAGTAAGCTGATTTCCAGGAGATTTTCTTATTTCTTTGCTTCTGTTTCCTCTTTCAGGTAGTTCTGACAAACCAAATGACAACAAGGATTGGGCAAAGCCAGTCCACACTGGTGCCTGCTTTAGGTAAGTGTTTAGCTTTGAGCTGAAAATTGATGTACGAGTTCCTTTCCTTTGGTTTTATGTACAAAGAAAAATCATCTAAAAAATGTACCTAGAGGCAGTAAACCTCTAGCAGGGATGTGGTGAGGAGAGGGTTAAATCAGTCAAGAAAGAACCGGCTTAATGGTTGCACAGCCCAAACTAAGCTGCAATTTCCCAAATTCCCCGAGACCCATTCACTGCCTCTCCCAAACAGTTTAAATTGTTTATTTTCCCATTACCCTTGAACATGTCCCATTAATTATTTGCAAAGGCATTTCATATTTGCTGTATCACTGGAATTCTCTGCAGTTATGATGTAGAGAGAAGTTCTGTGTGGGATCCTCAGGCACAGCCTGCCCTGAGCCAGGTTAAAGATTTTTTTTTTTTTCCAGGCTGCTCAATTTTGCCCTGTAATGAGCAGATACCTCATCCATGCCTTTCTGCTGCAGTCACAGGGGAAAATAAAACAGTTCTGAAGTGGAGATTTCTACAAATTAAGGAAAAGTTCAGCATTTAAATCTTATTTCAGGCTGTAGCTTTGCATTATTTTATGATTCATTTAAAGGGCACAAATTCTTCAGTTTCTGTGAGCTAAGTAATGGTTCCCTTGCTCTGAAGAGGAGAGAGAAGGGGACAGTACAGAGGCAGAGATGTTCCCAGAGTCTGTACAGGTACCAAGCCATTTGGCAGAAATATGGGGTAAAATGAGCAAACACAACCCATCTCCTGCAGGAATGAGAAGAACGTGGAATTTGGAGCTGTGCAAGCAGACCCAGCGCCCAGGATCTGACCCTTTTTGTCAGTTTTGCCTCTTGCTCTCTGATGGATTGTTTTTGGCAGCCTTTCTGGCTACAAACTCAATTAAAGCTAATAGAGTCTGTCTTTTTTCACTGGCCAGCATTGTTTGGGAGCTGTTGTGTTTATTGAGTCATGGGGACAGTAAAGAATGTGAAGACATTCAGGGGAGGTTATAATTCCCAGATATCCTGCCTTGCCTTGTGCATATTTTCTTTCACAAACAATTAATTTGACATGACCTCCTGTGGAGCTGACTGTGACCCTCCCCAGTGTGTGTGACTACAGTATTGTTAAACTGAGCAGTCTGAACTCTTCCAAAAATGCAACTTGGTACCAGTTGGGAAAATATTTAACCAAGTGGTTTTGATGCCCTGCTCTGAAGAGATGGTGTTTCAAAAATCTCACCATAAAGGCTAAAGAACCTCCCACTCCTCCATGGTTTGGTGTAGCCAAAGGAACTGTTGAGGGAGGGGTCAGCAGCAAACCCCCAAGTAAAATCACTAAATTGGGGGTTTTTCCCCCACTGGTAAGCCTGGGAAACAGCTTTTTCATGAAAGCATTACTCTCTAAACTCTTATTCAGCTCCTGAGCAGAAGGGAAGATCTTAATTATGAGGAAAAAAAAAAGGAAGAAAGAAGCACAGATGCTGCAAGGTATTAAGTCAGGAGCTTTATGAAGGGGACAGCTTTCTTCCCACTAGTGATAGCTAAGCTGGGTGTTCCTAGACATTTCTTCTAAATATATTTAGAAAGGAGGTCAAATACTAATCTACAGACAGTACAACTCAGAAATATCTCATTTTACAGTAGCATTTTTCACTCATATTCAATGCAGTTGGAAATGTGCTGGTGTGGAATTTGTAGCCATTGTAAAATGTGTTTTGATCTTTGCCTCAGAGCCATTTCTGAGAGCCAAAATCTTTAATCCCAACTCAGATATAGTGGAACAAGGTCTGGCAAGATGCCCAGGGGGTCTAGGTCTTCATTACAGTGGGATCAATTTTTTTTTTTTTTCTTTTTCTGTGCTCTAATACATACTAGAGCACAGGGGGCACGAGGGGCTGGGGATGTGGGGGAGACCAGGGAGGGGTGGACAGGAAAGAGCAGGTGGACAGGGGAGACTTGACTGGTTTGAAATGCAATCCATCTTTGGACTGCTGACAGGGATAAGCAGAGGGAAAAGCACCCAATAAAGATGTCTGTACATTGACTTGTGGTCGGGTGTGAGCTGAAACAATGGCACTGAGCAGGATAAAAGTCCAAACTTCCTTCTCTCTTTCCCCCACACCTCCCTGCTCCTTGCTTTTGGTTGTGTTATTTTGCATTTTGCTGTCAGAAGCAGAAAACTGCTTCAGGGGCCCTTAATACTTTAATAATCATTGACTTTCTCCCAAAGCTGGTATCCCAAAGGGACTGATGTTTGCTCATAATTATGCCTGAGAGACAGAATTTCGCAGTTCTGAAGTAGGATTTAGACCTCCTCACCAGACTTCTTCAATAGTAATTAGACAAATCTCTTCTTCAGGCTTCCTCTGTTTTCAAGACTTGTCTAGTACCTGTCCTTTATTAGGCATCCATAAAATTTTTCTACAAATATGGAAGTATCACTTCAAGATTTCCATAAAACAGAGATTATTCCTTGTCTGGGTGTATTTGTTGTGAAATCCTTGCAAGTATGAAAAAGGTGCAAGAAAAGTGTATTTTGTTTTAGTCATGGGGGGTTTTTGAAGATTAATTTCATTTCAGCTTGCTGATGGTGGTAGTGTAAGAGATAACAATCTGTCACTTTGTGTTCTTCAGGAGAAAGCTGGGGACACGCTGCCACCGTCCGTTTGATCTTCCACTGGGACAACAGTCAGAGGTGAGGGAAAATGTGAGGAAAATCCCTATAAATACAAGTATGGCACTGGAGAATCTTTCAAACTAGCCATGGGGGCCAAGCAGGGGTTTGAATTTGCCTCCTGGCCTTGCTCTGCCACATCCCAGGCTCCAGGAATTTTCTTGATCAGGCTAGGACAGTGTGGGCTGAACTGTCAGGCTCCTCCTCCTCACTGTGGTGGGTTCTTCCTGACAAGATGCCACGGTTTGTAAAAGTGTAACACCCTAATGGCAGTTGTTCACACACAAGGATTTAGGATCTGGTGGCTGAGTAGAAAATTTCTTTTACTATCTGCATTTTGCAAGATAGGGTTGGGGTTTTTTTTTAACAAAACCCTTCTCATTTTCATGTGAATTTTTGCCATAGACTCAGTGCAAGTATTGAGCTGGTGGGTTACAAGGTTTTTATGTCTGAAGAGGTGCAATTTCAACAGCCTCATTTAAAAAAAAACTCCCACTCCTCCATGGTTGGTTGTATCCACTATAATTTCATAGAGAATTTTTTTTTTTTTTTTTGCTTCAGTGTTTTCATCATCAGTCAGTCCAAAGCCAGAGATGCCAAA
Organism: Cettia cetti; assembly: GCA_013401135.1. NCBI lineage: Eukaryota > Metazoa > Chordata > Aves > Passeriformes > Sylviidae > Cettia > Cettia cetti. The sequence continues at coordinate 142,932 of VZUI01053927.1, forward strand.
GAAGGCTTTAAAGCCACCTGGCTGAGCTTCATGGGTTGAACCTTCTAAAAACAGTGTGAAATTCTGTTTATTGCTATGAGATCTCCTCTGTGTCCTGGTTCTTTTTTTTTGCAAGGTCATTTCTCCTTCCTGGTCAGTTAAATTTGTCCTGTATGTAATATCACCATGCAGCAGCTTGAGATTAAGGAGCCATGCTGCAATTCCCTAATCTTGTGCAAACAGTGAGCAAAAATGCTGCTGGAATGTTGTTGTGCAGAGTTTTTGCTTGTTGAATTTAAAAGAAAAATGCAGTGATGCTTTCTTGGGGAGTTTTGTTTTTAAATCCTAAGTTTGAAGGCAATGAAGGATGATTACAGCAGGCTGTTTAATTTGGAATTAAATTAACATCACTGATTAGTTAACAGTCTTTTTAGGACAAGTTGCATCAACATAATGATTGCAGAGTGAACAAAAGTTAATTTTATATACGAAAATAACTTTTTTTCTTCTGCAACAGAGCCAGGAAGGCTACAGATAGAAGTTACAGAAAACAAGCCAAGGAGAGACAAACCTGGCTTATTTACTGATGTAAATCTGCAGCTAACATGGAGTGGGGCCTGCAGAAACAGCAATTCTGGACACAACTGTAAAAGCAGAAATAGCTCAATGCTGTCTTATTTTTGCACAAGCTGCCTAAAGCTGATGATGCATTGAGACTTTGTTGTTTTTATATCAGGTTATTGAGGCACAAAGATCGTTTGAGGATCCATTTGACTTTTTAAAAATATATTTTTAATGTGCTTTGGCCAACTCTGATACCTGTCTCCTCCTTTCTCTCTACTACTGAAAATGTCAGAGCTTAATTCTAAGGGTTTTCTATGCTGGGAGGAAAGACTCTGTTGAGTCAGAGGCTCCAGCTGAGCTCTTGTGAAAGCCTGGCTTCTGCAGCTCCAGATTTGGGCAATTTTGTCAAGTATAACCCAGCATTTGAGTGTTCTGAGGAATTCCCTGTGTAGCTAACATGAAGTGGCAGCGTTCCTCAGGCTGTAATTACGTGCTCTCTAATAGAATGGCACCTCAGGGAGGAAAAAACCCCCCGAAAATAATTAACAGGATTTTTGGCAGGGTGTCTTGCTGCAGAGAGCAGAACACTTTCTAGATTGGCTTATGTAAATGTGAGTTTTGGGGAGGTGGGCATGGTGCACCCTGACAAGGGTTGAAAACCCCCTTTCTTTTGAGCTGCTTTGCAATTTTCTCTCTATATTATGCAAGCATTTACTGTAGAACACAAATCCAGGTGTATTGCTTAGAATCTAAATGCAGCAAATCAGGGAAGTGTCAGAGGAGAAATAAAAGGGAAACTATTTTCTCAAGGTTGTGCTGTGTGTCAGTGGCAAGGGCAGGCTTAGAAATAGAACATCTCCAGCCTCTGGGTTATATTGACAGGCTTGTGAAATCTCTGGAAAAAGCTCCCTAGAAGTACTGGAATTCTTGAAGGTCTCTTCCAGCTTTGAGAGGTCAAAGAACAAGTGATTAATGGGGTAGGGAAGAGTTGTGCTCAAAACCTTTTTTGTTTGCATTTTAAGAAAGTGACATTTGGAATTAATTCATGATGAATATTGTTCCAAAAATGTCATCAAATACTGTGATGAAACAAGGCTAATTAATCATTCACTCTTTTTAGTAGGTCTAGATTGTGTTTGAGCTGACAGGTCACATAAGGATGGGAATCCACAGTTTGAATGACCTATATGAAAATACATCCCTAAGAATTCCACTGGTACTGTAGAAAAACTTGTCACTGGGCTATTTGGAATTTTTATTACTGTATTAATTAATCATAATTACCTGTGGTTTGTTTTTCCAGGCTGGCCACGTTGTACAAGTCCCCGAGTCAGAAGGAGTCCACCATAGCCTATCACATCACAGTGAGTGTTCCTTTGGGGAGGGAGAGGCACAGCTGGGAGCACACTGTCAGCTGCAAAGGAACTTTCAGACAAATCTGAGAATGCTCTTTGCTTTCTTAGTGTTGCTTTTCAACTGCCTTCTGAAGGGAAGCAGTAATACTGGGATATCTCCAGATTTAGGGGTAATTTGCTCTTCTTTTCTTTAGAAAAGTGACCCAGCATTTTGTCTACTCGAAGTTAAAATACTTTAGATTTCCAAATCAAACTTTCAGGCAGCCTGTCCCCATCTGTTCTGTTGCTGGTTCTGCTTATTTTATCTGCCCTGATGTTAATTTTTGCCCTAAGTGCAGTTCCCAAGAATGATCTGAGCCTTCATTTTGGGAGACCTGAACCATTTTCTCCCTGCTCAGGTAGGGTGTGATTTCTCAGGTTTGCATGTTCCAGTTGAGCTCATGTTTTTAGGATGAGGATGACCAGAATTCAACCTGGTATTCCAGAGGCCTCACCAGTGCTTTGTTCCATAGGTATTTCCCCATCTCTGCTTTGTGTGTGATAGAACCCTCATTGTGTTTATCCTACACTGACCCTACACCCAGCCAATATACAGAGATTTTTCTCTTCTGTCCCTATCATAGAAGGAGCTTCCAGCTTATGGCTGGAGTCTTTATTCATCCCTAGTTAAATCCTGTGATTATTTCCTATTGTGGAGTGCTTAGATACATATTAATGAGAAGAGATGCTGTCTAAGCTGTATTTAGGTTTAAAAAGACAGCACCACTCAACTCTGCCATCCTCAAATGTCAGATCCATAGGTACAGTCCCATAACTATTTGCTACGTGTCCTCATGGAAACACGTTGCCATAGCATTGGCTGCAGATTTTAATGCTGCCATCAGATGAGATCCTCAAACTTTCAAACAGAAATCAGATTTTTTTTCCTCCTCACACACACTCCTGAATGCATTCACCTGGACAGAAGAAATACTGCAAATATACACTTTTATAAAGACTGGAAGGGGAAGTGGGACTACATGCCAAGGTTGTTTGGATCATGTGGTGTGAGTCCTTTCTTCTCCAGCTGACAAACAGATGGATTTTATCTCAGACAGTTTAATTGCCTTTTTCTTTCAGTTTTATAAGCACCATAAAACAGCTATGCTCTCTTCTGTGTGATTGCACACAAACTTGAAATAGAGTTGAGAGTGAATCAAAGATTAGTTAAAATTTAAGATTATCCCTGTGTTTTTTCCCTTAATCCTCATGAATTGCTTCAGCAGATGATTTCTTTTAGTAAAACATGTATTATCCCCATTTCTTTCATGAAATTCAGGTCTGATAACAGTCTGCTGTTATCATTTCTCATTCCATAGTTAAACTGAAAGATGTCAATACATGTCCAGTGTTTCCAAGTCAGATTTGTGTATAACCAGCATACAAAAAAAAAAAAAAAAAAAAAAAGAAAAAAAATTTAAAATAAATGAGGTGCATTGGTACCATTGGCAAAGTGGCTGCTCAGTACCAGTGAGCTGATGAAATGTGTAAATTCCTGAGTGAGCTCTGGGGTTTTTTTATCCCTGTCCTTTCCTGCACACTGGAGTCACTCACCACTCTGAGGGGACTGTGGAACTCCTGCCCCATGAAATCCTTTCTTCCAAAGGCTGATAAGGATTCATTCTTAAATGCAGAGTACAGAAATGGAAATTGATTTATGCACAAGGGAGTAAGTAGCTGGGCTGATTCACCTGAATTTCCCAGGAATGTGACCTGATTATTTCATAGTGAAAGACAGAGACTCAGGATCCAAATTCCGGGTAGGAATTGTGTTTCCCTGAACTGTGGAGGGTCTGCCAGGGCAGCAAAGGGAGCACTGCTCAGGTAATAAACACATCTACCCTTGCCAGTCTTGCTGCAGAGGGTGTAAATCCAGAGGACATTAAGGAACAATTCAAAATGACAGAAGACTGAGCTTTGTCCTTGGTTCCAGCATCCACATCCTCACCATCTGAAACCCACTACCAAATCTCACAAATATACATCAAATTCTTGTATTTTCAAGGTGCCTGCCTGTAACCAAGTGCAAGACATCCATCCTGGACAGCCTGCTTTATGTTCTGGCCCTTATAACCCTTGGAATGCTTTCACTGGGAGTCAGCATTCTGGATTAAGTGGATACTTGGCTACAGATCCACCTTTGTGCCTCAGGGAAATGGCAGAGATTAGATGCAGTGAAACATTAAACTTGAAGATTCCCCATTATGCTCTTTAGAATAACACTTGAGTTACTTATAAATAGCAGAGGGGCTGCACAGATCCTGCCCTTGTAGCACCTCATGCTGTTTGTTCCTTTAAAAAGCCCGGGTTGGGTGAGGTGAGGCATTCAGAAATAGAAATACAGGGATGGGACACTTAAACAAGACATTTTACTGGGGTTTGGGATTGATCTTGGTGTGGGACACGCTGGCATTTGGGGAGAGTCACGTCTGATGGTAATTCTGCCTGCTCCTCACACTGCACCAACACAAAATGTCAGTGTTCCTGAAATGCTCTTGTCCCCACATTGTCTCTACCTGAGCATTTTGGATCAGCAAAGCAATTTTGTGTTCTGATTAATGCCTTTTCCTTGCTAACTCTGCACTGAGAGTCTTCACTGTGCTGTCAGCAGTGCTCTCTGCATAGCATTTGTCTGGAGATGGGAATTCAGGTTTCACACAACATCTCATCATCTCCATCTGCATCCATGACATGTTTAACTAACTGACTTCGAGATCTTTCGTATTTTAAATTAAAAATTAAATTGTGAGCTACAGTAACAGAAAATATGAGTGGTACTATGCCAGATAGATCACTTCAAGCACTCTCCTGAGTAGCAGCATGTAGTTTTCACTTCTACATTTAGTTTTTGGCAGTCAAAGGTTTTCATCCCATTGTGTCCCATAAATTACTATGCTGGAACAGTCTTTGCAGTCTAGAGACAGATTCAGCTCTGCTGTTCTCTTACAATGTCTCATTGATGTTTTCAGTTCATTAAGTAGGTACATGGAACAAAAATATCCTAGGTTGTAGAAATTCACAGTTTTGTTTCTGAAAATGACTGAGGCAATTAATCCAGTCATCTCCTTGCTTCTGTGGGAGCTGATGGATTTGTCTTTGGATTTATTTAAATAGGCAACATAAGTTAATTTACAGAGAAGCAGTTTTTCATAGCCATAGGGGCGATAAACAGTAAAATGAAAGTGATAGCCTGGTTGGTGAAAATAAAATATCTTTAAAAAACAAAATGAGCAGACATTAGTTGGTACATGTATTATAAAGTTTGCAGTGCTGAGCTTAACCTGGTCTATAAACATTCTGTGGCAGCTCATCCCGAATAAATGGCAGCATGATCCCTCATTCTGATCTTCTGGGAATGGTTACTCATGCTTTCTATCCCTACAAGCCTTAGCACATGATTTTCCTTCCATCTCCAGTCCCAGGGCTTCCGAGATGTGCAGCCTCCAGCTGTCACTCACAGCACAGAAGGGACTGAGCTGAACCCTCGGAAACGGCCACGGACAGAGGAGGAGAAGCAACAGTGATTCCAAAGTGGAATGTTAAAAACCTGCAGGAGAGCAGGCTGAACGTGCAGCCAAAGGCAGCCTGAGAGACTCCCAACTTCACTTCCTGCTCAGGACTTTATTTTAACATTGAGACTGCAACGTGCAAATTTCTGTGGCACAAAATTCCTTTGTGTATGGAATAATTGTACTTTTATAATAAAAATCTATGTTTTCTATAACAAGCAGCTTCAGCTTTGGGGTTGGGGCTTTTTTTGTTTGTTTGTTTGTTTGTTTTTAGGTGGGGAGGTGTGAGGGCTACAACTCCATCTTTTCACACTGGGTGAAAAGACAGTGAAATGAGAGCCTCTAGCACAGCACATTTAATGACAGGCATGTGGATCAGTCATCTGGCTTTGTGTGTAGCTGAATTTTAAGGAGATTGGAGGCAGCACTGTGCTCACCACAGGCTCAGAGCAGGACACAGGCAGTGGATGCTGGAAGAGAAATGCAGCTTTCAGTGGGGCTTTAGCCCTCACCTGCTGCAAAGTCCTTGGTCAAGGACAATCAAAGCTCTGCTTTGAACTTCTCCTTTGTCCAGTGGTGGCAACAACACAGATGAAAGGCTGGATCTGAAGGACAAAGGATTTAATCCAGCACAATAATTTTATGTTCCCATCTCAGTAAGTGAGAATGTTTTACCGTGGCTCAGGCTTGAACCAAACTGCTGCTCAGCCTTGACTTCCACGTTCTTCATTTCATTTCTTGCTGTAATCAGGATCTCTTTTGTTCATGGCTGTAATAAAAAGGAAACCCAGACTTAGGCACCAGCAATATCAGCAGCTCCAGAGTCTAAACCCAGAGAATGAATGTACACTGAAAGCACAGCAGCTTTTTGTCCTCTTTTTATTAAGAGAAAACAAATCAAGGAGATTATTAGAGGAGAAGAAAGGTGCTGCACTGCAAAATAGTAATTACTTCAATTATGAGAAGTGTTTGTACACATGCACAGAGATGACCCCTTTTGGCAGAGCACTTGGTAACGTTAGAGCTGAGGAAACTCAGCCAGCAGCTAAATGGAGAATTCAAGTTGTGGGAGTCACTATCCTAATTTTTTTATTTAGTATACACTAAACTGACTTTGCCTTGAAATGAAATTCAGTGCTGAATCTGAGTCATAGGATCTCTCTATTCAAAAAAGGCTGCAAAAAAAAAAAAAAAAAGGAAAAAAGGCAGAGTTTTTTGCATCATTATAGGGTTTAGATAAAAATTACATAATAAAATATTAAAGGGAAAAGTATCGAGTTGCCATGCAGCAAACCGGGCTGTGTCAAAATTTCAAAACTGTGAGTCAGGGAGAAGCTCTGAAGCAAGCAGCATGACATCGGGGAGGGGAGGCAGCGGGATCTGTGACTCAGACAAACATTTCAATGCAGGAGACACAGGCAAACAAAAGGATCCTACCGCATGTGATGTCAGCAAGCAAACGCTCCCGTTTGGGAATAAAGGCTTCCTACGTATTGCAGTGCAGGAGGAGGGGGGAGCTGGCACCGAGCTCTTGCCTACGTAGCCACGAGGAAAACCATCCATTAGGAATGCTGGAGGAATATTTTCAGGAGCTCTCCTGGTTCCTGGTGATAGCTGCTATCTGAGGGGTTTGGTAATTATGGAAAAATCCATTTCTCTCAGGGCATTGTGCTGGGATTTAACACACTCCACACGTCCTTCTGTGTGTGAGCAGAGTAACAGTGTGGTTCCCATATACTATTAATTTCAGCTGACTAGTGGTTTTAATTTTGTTTGTAGTAGAGTAGCATCCAGAAGCCCCAGCTGAGATGCTGATCCTGTTATAACAAGATAAATGGTCTTGGCTGAGTAAATGTTAGAGCTTCCAGTGTTATGGGCATCATTATTCAAATAAAAAAGATGCACAGTTACTGGTTAACAGTGGGAGTTACAAAATGTCCAGAGGAAACATTGGTGACTCTCTATGCTGAGATTTTAAAATAATTTCTCTCTTTCTTCTCTATTGAAGCTATTATAAAAATCAGCTCTGCAGACCAGAACTGAGAGAAGGATCTGTTGGCGGAGACAAAATTAGATTAAATGAGCCAGATTTCGTTCTCATCTGCTGGAGACAAGGAAGCTGTTCCAGGCTCAGAATTGCAGAGAAAGAAAAAAATTGACCGTTGTCTCACCAGTAAATCTTCCATGGCAAGTTGATTTTTTCCCATATGTGCCTGGAATTCTCATGCATGTCTCAGCATCAGTGCCCAACAGCGAGGGGAAGAAGAGAATTTTATTACTGCACAAAAAGTGAGATTCCAAGTAGCCAACCTCATGGCACTGCATCAAAAAGAAAATGGGTTGTTTGATTTGCTGCTTAAGTCCCAGTTTGCTGAAATCCAAGGGCTTTAACTGTCATGCTGAGCTTGAAATTATTCCATTTTGTGGGGATGACATTTACTTGTGGTGGAGGAACTTATTTTGTCACCACAACAAGAATCCAGATCCCACCACAGGCCTTGGCAACAGGCAAACACCGTGGTCACAGGAGAATTCTCAAGCCCTGAGTCCTGCTTTGAAACTCTTTAGTTTGGACAAGGAAAATAACAATTTATTTGTTCCTGATTTGATGTGTTCTGCACCTTTTCCATTATGAAATACTTAGGAACCAGCAAGCCTCTGAGTAGAGTAGATTTAGGAAAACATGGAGAAGAAATAGCTTAACTGGAGGTACAAAGGTGTAGCCAAGGTTCAAGGTAGGAAATCAATCTCCTATTGAAGTCAGTCACAAATTGATTGATTTGTGTGGAAAGGAGATCTGGCCACTAACCTGAGTGCTGAATACAGAGCTAAGAAAAGTCCATTTAAAACATAACAACCATTTTCCTGTTCAATTTCAGTTACTGTTCCTTTAGTTATTTTACAAGGGGACTAAATTTAGGATCAGATTTATTCTCAGGTATTTAATGGATTAACAACAAAGGTGAAATCCTCACTGCCTGCTTTTTGAACTCCACCCTTGTCCTGAACAAAAGACAGGAAAGTTGGAAGGGCAAGTCTCTCCAAAGGACAATAATTCTTTAGAAAGACACATTAAGATGTTGTAGTGTTTTAACACGTTAATTCTATATGAAATATCTGTGGTAAGTTTAGAAGTATGGTTTGATGCTTTCTTATCCTTGAGAGAAATGTTATAAACAGAGTGCTGACATGGCAGTAACACAAATATTACAGAAGGGAAATGACGGGGTTTTTTTTAAAGGATGGGAAGCAGGGGGTCAGCCTGTGTTCCCAAAGCAGCAGGGCCGCGCTAAGAGCTCCGCAGGGAGCCGGGGTGCAGGGGAATGTGGCGCTGGCAGTGGCCGGGAGCAGCCTGGCCAGCCCTCCTCCTCCTCCGCAGCCCCTCGGCTCCAGGAGCCGGTGCCAGCTGCTCCCTGCTCCGGGCTTCCCTCTGCCGCTCCCCGCGCCGGGCACTCGGTGTCTCGTGGCTGCTGGCCATGCGCTCATTTGGGATGATTAGGGTCAGGGGAGCTGCCTTCCCTTGGCTGCTGCAAGATGCCTGCATTAATGTTCTCTCCTGAAGAATGAAATCACCGGGAACTGGCCCCTTTCCCAGTACTGAATTTCACCCACAAATGCACCCACTGTTAAACTGTCAGCTCCTGTCTTGCTTCCCACAAGCAGGAAATATTCCTACAATATCCACTATCTATCTGTGAGAGAGCCTCAGCTCCACACAGTTGGAACTCTGTCTGTTGAACTAATAAATGGCATTAAAACCAATAGTTCCATCATTACACAAGCAGTAAAAGTGTTAGATTTTGTGCCAAAAGAATGCATAGAAATGTATTTTACTAAGTCATCCTTCAAGAATTATAGCTAATATTGGTCATTTTATGACAAGAATTACTTGCCATTGATTTAAACAGAGCCAAGGAAGCATTGGGATATTAAAAAAAAATAAATCACATTTCAGTTTCAAACAACAAGAAGAGGAAATGTTTAAAATATTTTATGGCATATATAGGAAAGTAAAAAATAAACTCTACAGACCTCAAGAAATGGTTCTAATTGGGTCAGGATGTTTTCCTCAAAGGCCACAAATGTGCTGTTTGAATACTTGCTCAGTTTCCTTTTTTTTGGAGGTTTAATTTTCTGACACATATCCCTCTAATACTCTTAATTTATTTAGTGTGAACAGCTGCAATTTTAGCAACACAGTTACAAGTACACACACTTAGTAATTCTTTTTGTATCATATATGTTACTAAATTAAAATGGTTTGGGCTAAAGAACAAGATTTCCTTAGCAAGAAAATAATGTCTATGAAGAGCAGTGTGTCAATAAAAGATTGTAACACTTTTTTTTTTTTACTAGACAAACTTACTGCTTACTACACTTTTGATAGTAAATGTGTTATATCACATAAATCTGTATCTCTAAGAGCCATTCATTCATTAATTTGTGAAATGAACACAAGTTTCTGTGGCAGAACCATAAGGTTTGAGACTGTTGAAAGAAGTTAGAATGAGCTGCATCAATGGGATTTGAGGGAGACACTAATTCAAGACACAGCCTTTCCTAAACAGGGGTCTGAATGGAAAGCTGAAAATGGAATTTTCCTTTGGGATGGGACTGGAAATTTCCATGACAGCTGGAAGTGGGATTCACGCCTGAAATCCCGTGTTTTGCAATGGATGGGGATATTTCAGAATAATCTTTGACTATTAATCTGAAAAGGCTGACTTGACCTCAAAAACTTAAAAAAAAAAATAGAGAAAGAAAAAGACAGAATGACTTTGGTGTTTAAGGAGACCCAAAAAAATCCTTATTATGGTCAAGGAGCCAGTAAAACTGTGGTGACAGAAGTTACTTAGCCTTTTAAAGCTGCAGTTGACCAGACTGAACCTAAGAAAATGAACTGCAGTTTGATGGATGTGGACTCTGTCAACAAGATTCTCCTTGCTGTCTTTACTCTTAAGCAACTGGAATTACTAAAACTGAATATAGCTGCTAAAATTAATTCAGGTTTACTGCAAAAGCCCTACTTTTTGAAGAAAGAAGCCCTACTTTGAAGAGGCATTTGCCATTGGATTTTTGCCATTAAACTCGTTTGTAGGGTATCAGATCATGTATCACAGGTATGTTAAGTATTGTCAAAGCATTCTTCATGACCCTACCTGCCTTCTGTTTGTCAGCACACAGGAGTCACTTCCAAAGGTTACAAAGAATTAAAAAGCATTTCTTTTTGCCCTCCATACAATTCAGGTCACCTCCCTGAGGCCTGTTCAAACCCTGCTTATTTCTCAACAGCAAATGAGAAAGAGGAAGGCATCATTTCAAGGCTAAAATAAAAGAGATTTCTTCCAAAACAATACTGTAAAGTGTTCTTTTTTAAAACAAAAAGCAACTAGATTAAGCTGAAAAAGATATAAACACCTGTGTTTCCTTCTCACATCAAGTGCAAGCCTTATTCTCCATATGATTTCCAATGGTCCCAGACCTCAGAGTGTTGTGAATTTTGAGTTTATTCCATCCACCTCCCCTCATCCCATAGGAACCATCCACCCAAGGATATCCAGAGCACAGCCAGGCACTCTAAATTTAGCTCCCAGAGTTCCTGAACACTCCAAACATTTCACAGCAGCGCCGAGCACACGCTCTGAGGGATCAGTGGGTGCTCAGAGCTTCCTTTTCTGGGCAGCACCAAGGAGCAGGGTGGATCCTTCTGGGGGGATTGGCCACCCCAGTGGCCCCACAAGAGCAGGGCCAGCAGGTTTCTGCCACCTGGCTCAGCCACACTGCCCACAGCCACCACAGGCTCCGGGTTCCAGCTTAATGGGAATGGTTTTCCACCTTTCCCTCTCAGAAACAAATGGCAGAGTGGCTTGGAGCCATTAGCTCTCTATTTAATAGCAGAGCTAAACAATCCTGGCTTGACCACAGTGCCAAAAGTTGATAAAAAGTGTCCTGAGCGTGGAGTTCTACTCTATTTCAGTTTAATTAGTGTCTTCTGCCACGAGACAAATGATGAAAAGCACATGGGGACTGCCAAGATGAATCAAGGACATCTGGTAACTTTAACATTTCAACATGAAACAGAGTAGGTATTGCTCCCAGATATTCTTCTGTGCTGTTTGAAACAACTGAAAATATATATAAAAGTAACAAAAATTTTAGGAAAAGACTGTCTAAATGCTTCTGAATCTCTTCTTAGGTAGTTTTAATTATTGTTTGTCATAAAACATGAAGCTGATCTTTCATCTTGTTGAATTAGCTGTGACTTGCCTAAGACATTGTAATAATAGGAATTTTTATAATTCACATCATATTATATGGAGATTATCTGGATTATAGTTTCTTAGAAATTCCAACTGCCTCTAGATTCTGAGTGAAAAACAACTGATCATGAAGTTAAAACTGCTTTGTGATACTTGCATTGATATACATCCTCCCGGGGCTTGTGACTCACTGATGATGCAGAACACACAAACATAAAAAAAAAAAAAACCAGAACAAAATCCAGCAATGACATCGTCAGCTGCAACTTGGAGCTCTCTGCTCAAAAAGAACTGCAATGTTTCTTACCCTTCAATGTTTCTTACCCTTCAATGTTTCTTATCCTTCAAACCCACCTGGCCTTCCCTAAATAAATGAGTGTTAAACTAAAAATAAAGAAATGGCATAAAGAAAAATATTGCTTAGAGATAACCTTCCAGGACAAGTGATGCGATTTTCTGTGAAAGACTAAGACTAACTGTGACAATCACATTTTTAACTCTCAGGGCTTTTACATATTCACAAGATTGCAATATGATCAGTCAACGCAGTTGCCGGAAATATTCTAAAATTAGTTTGGCTCTAAATAATTCACCAAACAGAAGACAGATTTACAGGAGCACCTGACATGGAGAGGTAATTGCTACAATGCAGAGAACAACAGGTTTCAGCAAGACACTGTCCCTGTTACAATACATAAAAATTTGAGGATCTTTTTGCATATGGGGCTTGTGATTTGGCCATTTTTCAAGGTATATCTGACATTAAGGATATCGTTCCCTCCCATGTGTACAAGCTATTTTAAATGTGTGGCAATTATACCTGTTCATTATTGGTATTTATGGACCTGATAGCTCTGAAAATAGCTTTCCAGCAGCAATGAATAAAACAAGCCAAAATGCCTTTCACAAATGAAAGACATTTATCAGACAGCAAGAGAGTATTCACTACAGTTTGTTTCCCACTGTCAGGTTATCTTTTGAGTTTTTGGTTGGTGTAGCATCTTCAGCTTCTCACAAATTCTCCTTTTCCAGATGTGTAGATACTGTGTGATATGTAATTTATCATAAGATCGTGGAGTGGTTTGGGTTGGAAGGGAGCTTAAAGATCATCTCTGCCATGGGCAAGGGACATTTTCCACTGAACCTGGACGTTCAGAGCTCCATCCAACCCGGTTTTGGACACTTCCAGGGATGGGGCAGCCACACCTTCTCCGGGCAAACCTCTGCTGGGGCCTCCCCACCCTCAGAGCGAAGAATTCCTTCCCAACACCTACACTAAACCTACCCTCTTCCTTTCTCACGGCCAGTTCCCCTCACGCAAACACGCTCCGACGTCGAAGCCGCTCTCCGGGGCTGCTCCTGGGCCGCGGCTCGGCGGGACAGCGGCGTTCCCCTGAGGGCAGGGTGAGCCCGGGCCTGTCCCCGCTGCCGCCCGGGCCCCGCGCACCCTCGGCAGCCGCGGAGGCGCCGGCGGCGGCGGCGGCAGCTCCGGGGAAGCCCCGAAGGAGGCAGGGATTAGGTAACAGGCGATGTGCGCTCAGGTTTCCTCCGGGTTCCTGTGAGGAACCTACGCGTCTGGCTGCCTCGGCGTGACTCATCACAGCGGCGCGGCAGCCGCCGCTCCCCCGCCGGCTCCGCGGCCCGAGCCGCCCCCTCGGGCGGCCGCCGGACCCCGCCGGGCCCCCCTCA
>VZUI01053931.1:0-18454 GCA_013401135.1 Cettia cetti
AGGCCGGGCCGCTGGCGCGCCCCCTGGCGGCGGGCTCAGGCGCCGCGGCGGCTCCGTGCGGTGAGTGGGGCGGGGACGGCGCTCGGCCGCGCCGGGGGAACGGGGCGCGTTCGGAGCCGTCCCGCTGCGGACAGCGCGCAGCCGGCCTCCCAATGTCGCTGTCGCGTCTCGCGGTAGTGGCGCTTGTTACGATGGTCTCGTGTCGTCGGTTTCATCCTCTGCGTTTGGAAACGAAACTCCAAACTGTTAGATTCCTGCACTCTGACTGATTCCTGAAGAACTCAATTAAAATTTTGAAAAACCAAATCAAACAAAACATACAAAAAATCTCCGCGAGTGCAAAGATGGAACAGTTAAAAGTCTCCGGATGTTGAAACTGGAGGTGCGGAGGACAGCTGGGAAAGGCTTAAACACCGCTTTCCTGTGCATCTGTAATAGACAGTGTGTCTGGCACAGGAAAGCAGCTGTTTTACTTCTGACGAGTTCTTTTTAAGAAACACTTCATATTTTCAGTAATTTTCACGTAACTGAAGAAGAAGAGAGGAAGCCAGCTAGGCTGCTGGGTTGCAGAATGTACTGCAGTCCAAGGAGGAGGGAAACGTAGCAGTAATGCTCCTGCAGGCAGGGCACAGAAATGAAGACAAAGCATCTGAAAGCTGTGGTATTTGGGGGGACTGAGCCCAAGCAAAGAGATCATTTTCAAATCCAAGGTGAAATCTCTGACAAAGCAGTTAGCTGAGAAAAGCCAGCGTCTTGCCAAAGCGTATGGAGTGTAGATAGCTGTCACGTTGCGTTAGCTCTGAAATCCTACGTTCAATGGCAAGCACGCGAGGCAGGAAAGCGTGTGGAGTGTAAGAGAAGGCTCCACAGAAAGCATGTGCTTTTTCGCATAGAAGACAAGCTCAGGTTATGATTTGGACTCAGAAAGAGGTTGAAGAACTGTGAATTGCTACATCACTAACTACATTTCTCTATCGAATCTAAAGACCTCTCAAAATATTAACTGTTAAGACTCATTTTTAAAGGGTTGAGTTATTTGGGAAAAATCCCAGAGTTTATTTGTGCATGGAAAAGACACTGGACTATAAATTATGAGCCATGTGGAAACAAGACAGTGGTCTGGTCAGCAAGCAAAAGTGTTGGGAAGCAGCAAGGACAGGCTTAATGTTCTTGACAGTAATGTCAGAGTCAGAACTGATTCAGAGCAACAGGACATAAAATTGAATGTAAATAGAGGCTGGAACAAAATAATTATTAGATGAAATCATCATAAAGAAAACAGTAAAGGAAAATTACTCTGATCTAACCTGTTCCTATGGGGAAGTCCATGGAATGATTCAAACACCAAAGTGGTGGCCTTTAGAGTAGAATGAAATCAGGAACTCAGAGCATTGTTTTGTAGAGTTCAAAACTGGAAAATAATTTAATAATCTGCATTCAAAATGCATATTACAGAATCTGATTCAAAAATTACTGGAACAAAAAGACAATTTAGCTCTAAAATTAAGCGTGTCTTTTTAAAAGAGTATGAAGCTTTCATGCTGTGGCTAAAATACAGCATTTCTTCTTTGGTTTCTGCAGGGATTGTTTCTGCTAATTAAAAGAAAAAAGGAAGGATTTCCCCTTTTTTCTGTCTTTAAAATTACAATATGCTATTTAGCAGAATGCACTGTAGTGGAGTGGGCATATGCTTGCTGATTTGTTGATTCATGCCTTGCTCACTGACTGCATGGTGTCTGCCCATCCAGTCATATGATGAAAATACTTCGTAGTAGAATATGAGTTTTTCAGTGAAGATACCTGCAAACATCTGCTTATGTTTGCTAATTAATACACTGCAAGCCTGTATTAGAATTAAGAGAGAGAGTGAAATGTAGTATCATAGCTTATTTGAGTGCATTATTGCAACTCAATAACATTAGGGATCAGAAACCGACCTTTAGAGATCTTGAAACCCAACATAAACAGAAGTTACTCTTCCTTGTTCAAAGTAATTTCATTATAATGACCATGTGAAGGATGGAACCCTTGTTTTCACTTGTACCCTGCAGAAAAATGTAAGATCCCTTTTTAGTTTCAAAAACTGGTTTGAATACATTGAGAAGCTGACATTTTCCATATTGCATTTTGTTTATCATATCATTTCTGTTAATTGGACACAGGCACAGACAAATCTGTGTGTAAGTATTTTCATATTTTACTGTAAATTACTGTTTGTACTGTGATTCCAACTTTGGGGCATATGTTTCTTTGCTCTGAAGATTTGTTTGCAAATGTATAGACTGACTGTTAAAAGACATGCTAGATTTCCTCTTGTGAGCATCCAGAGTAGAAACATGTCAAAAAACTTATTTTAATATTCATAAATAATGCAAAGTTTACCAACTGCCATTCTGTAGCTTGAAGTTAGGTTTCAGATGCCTTAATGCAGTTGGTTCCTTTTTTTCAGTTGTCAAACTGGGACAAAAATTTAAGTTTGGTGGGAGTGTTATTACAGGTGGTACACTAGCAATCTTGTATGAGACCCTGCTAGTTCTATCATGTTCTTCCATCAGATAACCAAGTTGACTGTTATACAACATGGGTATTGCTGCATTGGATTTCAGTTTAGTGGGATTTGTAAGAACAGTAATTATATTTTATGTCAGCTGCTGGAAAAGTGAAAGCACATCTATTTTCTTATCTTTCTGTATAAATCTTACAGAAGAGGCATTGGAAGGCAAAGTTGCCCCTTCTCCCTAAAAGTTGCTTTCTTTATTTCTCGTCTCTAATATCCTGTTACAATCTTACCCTTCATGAAGACTACACTAACTAAAATTTGTTCAGACAAGGAAGTTGTTTGTGGAGAAATGTGGCTTTCTTTGTATATTTTGTAGCAGAGAGAAATGAAGTAAGAAATGCTGTGCGGACAACGAAACCATTTTAATTCTGGTCTCAGCTTAGACAATGCTTATGCTTTCTTAGATACAAAATCTGTTTGCTGCACTTGTGCCTTTGTAGTGTTGTATCATGAAAATATACATGGTTTGGGACTGTTTTCAGTGGATTGTAATATATGCATGACCTTTAATTGTGGTCATACAAGGAAATTAAGAGCATTAAAACTGAGGTCAATCAAAACAGCTGTATCCATTGTCATGCCAGATTCAGGAAAACTACTGCGCTAGGTATGTGCTTCCTCAGAATCTACCTATGACACAAAAGAGAGACCAGGAGACTTTTTCCAAATCATCATAGCAGTTGGATTGCTGGACTGGTTGCCTTTTATATATTGAAAAGAATTACAAGTAGATAAAAATTATTAGCAAAACTATGTAGAATTCACAAATAGTTTTAAGTAAAACAGACAGGAATAAGACAATACAAAACAAACTCAGAATTAATAAATTGTTCATACTAATATATGTCACTTAAAAATAAATGTACATTTTTGAAACTCAGTACTAAGTAATACCAAAATGAAGTGTCTCATCATGAATCTAACAAAATACACATTGGAATCTAACTTTGGCCCACACCTGATTGGAAATAAAAATTAATTTAATTCTCCCTGTATTCATCAGTTACAAATCAGCTTGGAAAGTACGTGAATTGAGTGATTGTGTATCCAAACATTTCATATACTAAACAGCTGCATTCCTTAAAAAAAGCCCTAGCAGCATATATTGGCAGATAGGGCTGACTAAGACATGTATAATGAGTGAGTTTGTAAACAGAAGTGATAATGTTGACTGAGTTAGTTTGTCAATTATACTAAAGTAGGTCTGCTGAAGCAACAGATTTTGTCACATTTACACTGATTCAGCTAAGAGCAAAATTTGACCTTGGTTCTGAAGGGGGAATACAGCTGAAGAAAAATAAAGAGTTTTCCCACTTAGGGAAGCAAAATAAATGGCCAGTTGTATCTGATACTAAGTATTTATTCTCTGTAGTTCTCTGTCAGCAGTATTAGAGAGCTGTTAAGCACTGTTTACAAAAATCTTTTCATTTTCTTTTATGTGCAGATGATGACATCTTTTCCAGTGCATTTTGTGAAAATTCTGAGAAGCTTATCAATGTACATTTGTTTGCCCTGGCTGCTAAATATTATTCTTTGTCCAATCTTGGAGTCTGTACCCCATTAGAAGATGTGCTTGAAGCACTGAAAGGAGACAGTGAAGGAGCAACAGGTATATTTACATTTGTATTTAAATGCTTACTTATTCACTATAGGACTATAAGAGAGTTTTGGTTTTGGAGGGTAGTTTGTTGTTTGAGGGTTTTTTCCTGCATAATCCTCACTTCTGTTTTCATTTGTTCTTGGATAGTTTCTTTATTGTCTTTGTTTATGAAATGGATTTTCTTGCTAAAATTTGAGCATTTGGTATCTGTAGACCCATCATGGGATTCAGTTTTAAAGGGGATGGGAAGAGAAGCAGGCACATCACTATTTGAGATACCTAATTCTCTTCGTCTTGTCCCGAGTGGCAAGGATCATAATTGCTACTCATGCTTGTCTTAGAAATATCACCTAAAAATATGGCAAATGTTTGACATCTTAGAAAAAATATATTTATTAGTTCTGTATTTTTGGGACTGATACCAATTATATGTGATAAAACAAGAGTAATTTCATTTTCTATAGTTAAAGAAATTAAATTAAAACGCTCTTAAATTGGCATCAAGTTGGACACTGGGAGTCTTACCCTTATTATAATTTTTGAATCAGCTGATAAATTGACATTTATCCTTACTTGGACTGCTGTCATTTTCACTGCAAATGTGCTATTCATGGAGTCCTCAGCCTCTCTAGATTTGTCACTATCTTTGAGATTTCTCATTAGTTTTTAAGAGACAGCCTGAGCAGCGCTCCGCCTTTGCCTTCTAGTGCCTTTTATCTCTGGGATGCATTAAAACTCCTGACGTTTCTTATCCTAAGTGATAGCACCATTATACAAATGTTGTGCATCTCCCATTTTCTACAGCAATCTCTTTCCAGTGTTGCCATTTTTCATGTTTGGCTCCCCACTTTTTTTTAGAAGTACTAGAATGCCATTGCTGAGATACTCCTAATGATTTGTAGTGCATTCCCCTTACTTTCTGGCTTCTTTCCTTATGCTCTTAGTTCAACGGAAACTGGTTTTTTTTTTTCCTTGATAACTGTATGCTGCTTTTCTTTCCCACCAGCTTTTTAGCTATTTTCATTTTTACTACATCTCATTCCCCCTTTTCCTCCTAATTTTCTGTAATTCTCTAGTTCTACCTTCTTATACTTGTACTAGAGTTCATACCTGGATTAACTTTCTTAGCCAAAACTTTGTGGATTCTGTCATCTTCTTGTCATGTAGAATGGAGCATCAGGAATAAGGCAATTGCTGAATATTTTGTTCTCTGTGTGGCAGGAGTGATGCTTGGTTGGGTAACTGGGGCCTGGGTTTGTATTTTTGCGGTACTTCTGAGTTGTACCTCTTGAGAAAAATAAAATGTGTTTCAAATGTGTACAATAGAATTCAATTCAAACCCTTTGTGCTGAATTGGCAGCAAATATCAGTTAAATTAACTTAACTGAAGTTCTTGGTAATCATTTGGCAGAGGCAAAATACCAACTTAAGGATTCATAATGTTCAAGTTGGCAAATGAAAGTTGTGATCTCTTAACTTTGAGCTATTTTAGATATTTTGGACTTATTTCTGTATTTCAGAAGACATGTTTGTTCCCTGACATACTAAAGCTTGCAAGTCAAGAGAAATGTAAGTCTGAGAAAACTGGCAACTTTATGATGGTGTTGCTTATATTCTGAAAAACAGGCATCAGGATAATTCCATTTATGTTTCAAATGTTTTTAATACATTTTCTTCTTCTAAGGCAAGCAGACTTCTGAGCCTATCCCCACAGTTTGCATACTGACATAGTTCTCTAGCTTCTTTGTAATCTTAATGTAGATATATTGCTATCCTTCCTGGGAATAATTGGGAGGCACAAATATTTTAAGCATAGTGTGGACACAACTACTCAGAATGGAGTTCTGAGTCTGAAGGGTGTTCCACTTTGCTTTATAACCACCCAGAAGTGAGGGTTGGATTGAGAGTACTCCCCCTTTGCAGTGTGTTTATAGTCAAGGTAATAATCATGCCATGCTGTGACTACTAATGAATCCATCTTTAAATTCCATGTGCTGGAATATCCCTCTCCTCAGAAAGGTTTTTTGGAGTACATGGTTAGCCCAGTTCCTCACTCTAGATCCTGGAGTTGAATCACCGCAGTTAACTTCTGTATACATGGTGTTGTATGGTGTAGACTATGGATTTATACTTTTTATCTGTTGTATCTGAATTTCCACAGCTAGCTGGGGTATAAAACCCCTGCACCCTGCCATAGGAGATCTTAAAAATGTCTGTGTTAGCCCTTTAAAAACAGTCTCTCCTCAATTTGCTCAGCTTCACAGCTAAAGATGTGGCTGTAAATGACACTACAGAGTTAAAGCAGTTCTTCAAATGGAATACAGGTACTCATGCTAGGGATTCCCAATGGAAATGAGCAGCATTTCATTACCAACTAAAACTGGTAACATCAAGCTTTCTGTTACTCTATCATATCCCAGCTACTTCTCTAAAGTGTTTGAAATTACACTTTATTTCATCACAAAGGGAGATGGTTCTCTACATTTCTGACCTTTTTTGAAAACAGCATTTGTTCTGCCTGCATCAGTTGTACACATAATAAGGAAATGCATAATTATTTGTTTCAAGAAAGTAATTTTGTGTTAGCAGAAAGAATTTACACAGTTTGAGTCAAACTTGTATTTTTTTTAATTCAAAATTTCAGTTGTCTGGGTGATATAAAACAGTCCCCAGATACATTTGTTTGCATTAGTTTGTAATATCTGCTTGTTTTTCAGAATAATGTAAAAACCTGACAAAATTTTGCATAAAAAACAGGAAAAATAAAATTTATTTCTAAAACCATAATTTTCTCCAAAAAGTATCATTTTCCCTAAGCTGAAATATAAGCAGTTATCCTGCAGAAAGCAGGGAAAGAAGTCAAAAAAAATGCATAAGAAAACTTCTGTAGCTAAGGTGATAAATAAACTATATGTGTAAAGAAATTATGCTTTTCCTGTCTGGAACCTCAGCTTTTTAAAGTTAGGTAATTGTTCTGGATTTCTACCATGTTTGAAATACTTAATTTCGATTAAGTACTCTCTGACATAGTGCTTCACCTAGCATTACCCCATTCAGTCTTTTGAGTTCATAATAGAGGAGAGAGTAAAGGTGCAGTATGTGGTCATCATCCAAAGTGACAGTGCTGCTTTGGAGAAAAAACAACTTTTATTTCTGTCAAGAACTTAAATGTCTGTTTCTTCTCGTTCCAATTCTGCTTCTTTTTCTGATGAGCCTGTCCAGACACAAAAATGTTCCAACATAAACAAAAAGAGAGACCTTCTTTCTTTTTAATTTTTTTCCTGTCTGTTTTTCTTTAACTTGATGTGCTTACAAAATAAGAGCTTTTTGGGATGTTGAATAGATCTTTACAATTTTAAAGTTAAGGAGATTCTTCAATGAGATGGCAAACACTTGTTTCTGCTGTTTGTATTGTTTAAGTCTTTTAGTCTATTTTTCCTTTTGTCAGTTCATAGAGTCTGTATTAGATTTTAAGTATTGTCATAACAGTTTATTATAAAAACCCCAGATGTTTAAAGAATAGACAGATCCCTTGGGGTTTGGGAAAAATAGAGAAAATGTAGGTTTCTTGTGAGCTCAGTTCAATTCCCCACTCTCTTTTAAAGAAGTAACACACTTGGCTCTGCTCCCAGCATGATCTGATCAAGAAATGAACATGGTTTTTGCCTAATGATCAGTTTCTGGACAGATGAACACATACTGTGCATAAAGCAGAAAATGGGAAAGTATATTAATCTTCCTAGTCATGTAGAAAAGTCCTGTTTTCTAGGAGCATGCTCATCAGTAATGATCCAGTTTCTTCTACCATCATTCACACTTACCATCAATTTAGCTAGATCCAAGTGTACTGCAGCATTGGGCCTCTAAGAGAAATACGTGGGTTTCTCCCAAGGGAGTGACTCCTGCTTTGACTGGGTGGCACAGAGGTTAGCAAGTGGGTACTTGGTGTTCTCCACAAGCAGTTAACCCATGGTGGAGGTTGACTCCATCTCATTAACACAATCTCTAGCAACACTGAAATGAATGATTTTCTGCCATAAAGGTGTAACAGTTATATAACCAATCCATAGGGTAAATAAAGAAAAGGAAACTTCATCTTCCTCTGAATTTTCCCAGTATCAATCATAACTTTTAGTATAGATATCTCCCTCTTGATATTGTCAGCGAATCTGCAGCATTAACAAGCTGCACAATGAGATTATTTATTGTTCCTGCCCTTATATTTCATTTATGGAAAGGTAAATATGTAACATGAGACAAAAATAAATATTCGCTGAAAAGGAAGAAATAGTACAGTTCTAAAGTTGTAGCTATTGTCTAATATCTGGTCAGGTATTAAATATGCTGCATCCTCAAACACCTGAGTTTTACAGTGTGTTGAATGTTGCTAATTCATCCATGATTCAGAAATTCACTCTTGCAATAATTTAGTAAGTTTTTAATTAAAAATTACTATCCTGAAAATATATAAACAGTGAAGTATATATTAACTTTTTTTTTCCTGATTGATCACAAATCCTTATTATTGCAGGTTGTGTTAATGTGTATTTATTTTCCTAATTTGATACAGGTATCAAACCAGATGAGTTTATGAATAATAAGAAATCACATGAAGTGCAGGTGATGTCAGAGCTGGTAGACAGCATAGCAAATTATTGTGGGATAAAGCAGGTAAGAAAGCATTTCTTACTGTGTGTTACCAGGTACCTTCCAAGTTATTCTCCTTGTTGTGTGCAAATACTTCACTTTGATATTCTGTCACTGCTGTTCTTATTTTTCCTGTACATAATTGGAGCTAAAGAAGACCTGTTAGGGCCAAATTGAAAGACAGTTTTGTTTACAAATGTATTGTTCCAAAGGGGCTGCATTTCAGTGACTCATAATCACTCAGGAGTAATTTTAAGAAGTTATGATCATCCTCTATGTGTTGAGCAGCTAAAAACTGTTCTGCGTTTTGGAAAGGCACTGCCTTGTTTGTCAGTATTATATTGCTGGCAGTTTTGCACATGTGTCAGGAGGAGAGCTGCCTTGTGTCATGCACACAAGGGTGTCATCTAGAGACCAAGGGAGAATATCTTGAGAAATTTTGAAAGCTCCTCTTACTCTGACGCAAGATTTAAATTACTCCTGTTGTTCACCTATACTGTTCACCTTTATTTAACATGGATTGAGATCTATAAATTAAAATTTAGTTATGATGTTTTTAGTTTGAAGAGAGACCAGATTAAGCAGAGATTTATGTAAAAGTGTATGAAATACACTTGGCAGAACATGTATGAGGCCTGGACACCCAACACCCTTATCATCCAGCAATTACTGCATGAGTTGGCTGTTTCATACATCAGATGATAGGTTTGGCTTTCGGTGGTGAAAAATTGCAGGATTCCTTTCTCAAAATTGATTGTAATTTAAACCTTTTTTTTAATATACATGTAATTATGATTGCACAGTGCACTAGATCACTGTTTCAGTAAAATCTTGTAGAGGTTTATTTATGGGTCTGTTGACAAAACTCAATCACCCCAGCAATACTTGACTTTTGAATAGTGTTTCACATTCTATTAGACAAAATGCACCAATACCATTTCCTCAGTTTACATACATATACATTTTTTTGGAAGCTTTTTCAGTGTTAAACCTTACATTAGATTCCATACCTAAATTTTTCAGTATTTGAGTGAACTGATGCTGGTAACTGGCCAATGTAGCTTCATCCTTGCATTAAACTAGAGGTTGTTGGCTCTCAACACACATTTGATTCCTTTCTACATCTGAGCTGCACTTGCTTTCCATGCAAGGGGCTGTAACTGTAAATGGAGACTTAATTGCTCCAGGCTAATAATTCATTCCCACAAAGATTTGGGGAGAACAAACTATATTTGTTTAAAACCAAAGGTTAATAAGGTACCTGCCCAGATTTTATATTGAGGGTATTTTCTCTCAGTATTCTTTTTTGTAAGTAAATATATATGAGTATAGTTTAAAATAATGTACCTGCAGCATCCCAGGTTGCTGTTGCTCCCTCCACAGGGAAAGCCCCAAAACCTGGATTTGACTCTGAATTGCTAAAGCTGGTTAGGAGGTTATTTGGCTCAGACTGAGTTTAATTTAGATAAGTAATGCTGTACTCTTGCTAGATTTGTGTCAGGCCTGTGGCATCCTTGGAAACAGAGATCAGAATTCTCAGTCCTGACCATCTGTTTTGTGAGGAACAGCTGACGAAGACAAAGTTTTAGGCAGTGTTCTTACAACTGGGATTGTCAAGTAAAGAGAGTGCATTAATTAAGCCAGACATCACTGGGTGCGACACAATCAGTTTGTGAGCACCTGGGATCGCTTACAGCAATGGAAGGCGGTCACTCCAGCAGCCCTTACAGAGCCAGCTGCAGTGACACAGCTGGGTGCCCTCCACAGCCCGAAAGTGGGTGTGCCCTGCAGAGAAATACACTAGCAGCACATTTGTGAAGGTCTTGTATTCTGTCATGAGCATGTTTTTGGCCTTGTTTACCTTTTGTTTTGGGCAAGTATTAGTTGTTTAAGTATTGAAGACTTTCATGTACTGAAAAAGCTGTAGGAGAGTATAGGTTGCTTACATTGCAATAGTAAGTGGTCTCTGCATTTGCTGGAAAGTGGTGTTTCATTTAGCGTTTTCATTTAGATTTAAATGGTTCCTGTGAGATTCAGGAATGAAAGAAAAGCAAAAACCCTGTTCAGAAAGTAAAAAAGTAAAGCCATCTTGATAACTTAACCTAAGTTTCAATGTAGCTGGTTACTAATAAAATCTCAAACCAGTCATTCTTAAGTATCTGTCAATATACTGCAATTTCATCCAGTGATTACACACTTTGATCAGATAACTTGGAGTATCTTTATACATGGGATTATTTTCTGTTTATATTTAAAAAAAATGATAACATTTAATGAAAAATTTTAATGCAGTATGTCACTGAATATGAAATGCTGACTGCTCTATATTAACTTTTTTTCCATTTTACTCATACACTATAACGATATTTATTTGTGCAAAGTTACAAATCCCTAATATATGAAAAGAGCTTTCCTGTTACTTTGGAAAATAAAAAAAACCCAACCTTCTTCTCAGTCTTTAAAAAGCAGCTCCTTTTGTTTTTGTTTTCTTTCAATTTAAGAAAAAGTAGCAATTATAATTTTTTAGGAGTTTTTCCTTATTGATTTTTTTTTCCATCCTTCTTGCAAAACAAAATATATGTGGCATTTAATTAAAAAATCCAGAGCCATGAAAACACAACACTCTTTACAGCAGCACATGTCCTTGGGGCGTTTCTTTCAGATGTTACAGATCACTGGCAGCTTGAAAATGCCCTCCATTTCACCTCCATATCCACGTTCTATGTAATGGGTGGTAGAAGATACTGCTCTCTGTTGATATTTTATAATGTACGATAGTAAATAGTAAAATAAAAGCAAAAACTTTATTTCCACTATGATCACTTCTAGGTTAATGATTTGAATTTAAACATTAAAGCAAAATAACTAGAGGGCTTTTTTTTCAGTAGTTTGCTGACCCTTTTAAGCACTGTTCCTATCATACAAGTGGAACTTGTTTTTTAAAAGAAGTTCTTGATTAAACTCTGAAAAGAAGCCAGTGTTGATTCGTCTTTGCTTAAGTGCACATTTGTTTTATTTAATGTATTGGTCAAAGTTTTCCTTGGAAATTGCAGCATATGCAGCAAAACTTGGAGTGTGTAATGTAAAGATGATATAATTCTGCATTCAGCATCCATTACATTTGTGATTGGATGCTGGGAAATGTTGGAATGCTTGATTGTGCCAGAAACTGTGTTTAAACATAGGACCCAATTCGCTGTGGACAAGACCTTGGAGTTTATTATATCATGGAAATTTCATTTTAAAAGTTCATGCTTGAGAGATATGCTATCATTTGTTTATTACCTTTGCCTATGTAATCAATGGAAGGTAAAGCAGGGAATAATTTAATGCAGTTTATTTGTTTAGTGCAAGATCATTGCTTGCTATTTTTAGTCAGTTTTTCCTTTTGCTTTTAAACTGTTCTCCCACTGCTAATATAACAATGTATTACTATTTTC
Organism: Cettia cetti; assembly: GCA_013401135.1. Lineage (NCBI taxonomy): Eukaryota > Metazoa > Chordata > Aves > Passeriformes > Sylviidae > Cettia > Cettia cetti. The sequence goes on from VZUI01053931.1 coordinate 12,248, forward strand.
TATTTACTTGAGAAAATTTCCGCAGGCTGCAGCTGGTCTCCATAGCCACCAGGCGTCACACTTAGGAGTAATTCACTACCCCTCTCTTGTGTCCAAACGCTGCTTTTTGCTGAAAAAATTCAGAACCTGAAGAAGTGGAGGAGCGCACACTCCACATAATTGTAATGTCTGTTAAATAAAAGAGGGGTTAAAATTAATCCTTCAACACTTCTCTTTCCTTTCCAGTGACAGAATCACAGAATGGGTCAGGTTGGAACACAGAGGGTCACCTGGTCCAGCCTCCCTGCTCAAGCATCCCAAAGCACATGGCACAGGGTTGCATCCAGATTATTCCTTAATATCTCCTGCACAGTAAAGAAGTTCTTCCTCATATTTAGATGGAACTTCCTGTGCATCAGTTTCTGCCCGTTGCCTCTTGTCCTGTTGTTTGGCAGCACTGACAAGAGCCTGGAAACAATCTCTTAACCCCCTCCATTCAGATACTTATACTCTAAGTTATTCCTTTCAGGGCTGAACAGGTCCAGCTCCCTCAGCCTTTTCTCATAAAAGAGGTGCTCCAGTCCCTTCATGATCTTTGTTGCCTTCTGCTTGACCTGCTCCAGGAACTCCATGTCTCTCCTGTGTTGAGGTGCTCAGAACAGGACATAGCACTCCAGGTGTGGCCTCACTAGGGCTGAGTAAAGCAGAATATTGGTGATAAATGTGATAGATAAATGACATTTTAAAAAGTATGCTTAGGTTATATAAATTCCATTTCATGAAAATCATTCCCGCACAGATTATTTCAGAAGATTTTATGGTTATAGTTTGCCTAGATTGCAAATATTCATCAATATCACATGATGACTACTGATGAGAAAGCCATGTGTTACCTGAGTAAACAATTTTTACCTACTATTACGTATTCTCCACTGTTGTGCATAGTCATTAGTGACATTGGCTCAAATTTTTCAAATTCCATGGCTGTTCAAATATTTTTATTAAGATAATGAATAAATCTTTTTTTCTCATTGAGTAAGAATACTGCTGTATTGAATATTTTTGCCTGGTAAAAAACTATGCATTTGATTTTAAGATGCATCAATGTAGTGTATACTGCAATTTGGGTTTAGCAGTATCAGCTAAGCTTTCTTACAAATGTGACAGACCAAGAACAAAACATAGATGTTCTTGAATCAAACACTTCCAAGAGGTTCTACAAAGTCATTATATCTAATCAATATTATTTTTGGTTGGTATCTGGACAGAAGTGAACATTATCATTTTTTCTCCTTAGAGAAGTGCCATTTTGCCAATTCTCATAAAATATTGTGTATTTATTATATATGTATTTATTAGATATTAAAACATGCTATATATAGGATGTTGTATTAAGCTGTGATTATGTACTGAAAGATCTCAGGTTACTCGTGTTTTGGCTAATACTTGGTATGGGGTTTTCTTTCCTGGGTTACATCAGTCACTGAACTAGCACATTGTACCATCTATGAGACAAACTAAACTGTCACCTATTACTCCTTCATTCAGAATGGGCAGTGCAAAGTCCGTGTGGCTTATGAGCCCCTTTATTTTATTAGAAAAGCATCTTCATGTTAAACAAAGCTGTATGGATGTTTTCACAGAATGGGAAAACAGAATAAACAAGTGTTCTGACATAAAAGAGTATCAATATTACCCATCTTTAGGTCAAATCTGAAGGGATTAAATTAGGCACTGAAACTGAAGATGCTTTTTGCTCTACACCCGTTGGTAGTAGGCTCCTCAGTATGAGAATTACATGCCTAAAGCTGAATACTGGGAGTGGTTTGTTTACTAATTCTGACCCAGTTTAGCAAGAGCAGGTGGAATTGCTGGTGGCTTATGGTTATTTCTTTTAGCAGAAGAATGGTCTGTATCAAAAAATATACCATCTTTACAAGAAGCAGGGCATGTGCATTGCATAAACATTGCAGTCTTGTTTTCTGGAGTACACCAGTTAAGGCTTAATTCTGTGTTTTAAAGTCAGAAGGTGGACCAACAAAGCAAAAGAACTAAGTGCATTGAGAAGTATGATACTAGTAAGGTAGCTGTTCAATCCATGCTTAAATTTTTAGGAAATAATTTTGTAGTTGAAGCATGCCTTGTTGCTCATTAATACAGTAAATTTTATTTTCCTTTATTTTTTCTCCATTATCTAGGTGATTGATATAGGTTCTGGAAAAGGCTACCTGAGTTCGTTTTTGTCCATGCAATATAACTTAAAAGTTTATGGAATTGACTCCTCAAGCTCCAACACAAATGGTGCACATGAAAGAAATAAAAAATTGAAAAAACACTGGAGAGCCTATCAGAGTAGAGGAACAAAAAACCTCAAAAGCCAGAGTTTGGAAAAGGCAAATGACAGGCCAGTGGAAAGTGAAATTAATTGTAAAACAGTCCATGAAGAGCTCTTAAATAATGCCAGCAGTCTTCAAAATCAGGACCAAGTGATTATCCAAAATTTAGTTCATTCTTATGGTTCCACAGAAATGGCTACACCTGAAACCATCACAGAAACTGAAGCTGATTTAGTGACTGGGAAACAATTTCATGAGACTGAACTTTCTGAAGAGGTTCTTGCTGTTTTAAATGTTCTTCCTGCTGATGTTGTAGAAGATTTCTCTTCATCTCATAACTGTGGAGAGCTCTGTGAAGAGGAAAAAGTACGAAGAAAAATGACATCTCTCAAGACTAAAGCAAGAAAGTCAAGTGAATCAAACCTGTATTTTCCATTGACCTCTTACATCACCGCAGAAACAGAACTCAATGACATCATAACAGAGCTGGAGGTTATTTTACTCTAAATATTTACTGGGTTTAGATTGTCCATTGTCTTTATTTTGCCATTTTCACGTGCATGTTTGCTGAGTGTACATAGAGTGCTATCTCTGGTGGAAATGAGTATTCTGGCCCAAGAATGGTTTCTAACCAGGTAGCAGAAGTGTGCTCTTTCAGTTGATGATTTATTGTTGCCTTTTTTTTTTTTATTAAGATAATGAATAAATCTTTTTTTCTCATTGAGTAAGAACACTGCTGTATTTAATATTTTTGCCTGGTAAAAAACTATGCATTTGATTTTAAGATGCATCAATGTAGTGTATACTGCAATTTGGGTTTAGCAGTATCAGCTAAGATTTGTTACAAATGTGACAGACCAAGGAGATGATTTATTGTTGCCTTTTTTTTTTTTTTTTCCCTTAGGACTGCATGATGGTGGGTCTGCATACATGTGGAGATCTTGCTGCAAATACGCTACGAATTTTTGCTGCCAAGCCTGAAATCAAAGCTGTTTGCAGTGTGGGCTGCTGCTACCATCTGTTGTCAGAACAGTTTGAAAACCAAGAAGGTAATTCTTTTGAGCTTAGCTTGTGGTTGCCAGTTTGTATGTTGAGAGTATTACACCTTTTATTTAATAACCTCATTATGTGCTCCTTTTCGGTGGCTTATTTAGTACTGGGTTTAATTTTATGAAGGTCATTCACTCCCAGATTCATTGTTGCTTTTCTGTTATGCCAATAATCCTACTATTTTTACTGAGATTAGAGACATTAGTTCATAATGTTTTATGTGGTTATGACTACAGCCGGTTTTATTCCATTAATTCACATATAAATGTATAGGCCCTTTTAGTCCAGTATGTTTCCATTCTTTTGAAATATTTTTACCAGATTTTGTCCTCAGTGGTCTGTGTGCAACATCCAATTATGTTAAGCTGTACATATAAAACAATGAGCAGAATTAAGTTTTTGTAATGTAAGGTAATACTAAAAAAACCCACTCATCTGGGTGTTGTGCTGGTCTTTGTCTGTTTAGCCCATCATGAAACAGTACATATGTAAGAGTTTTTCTTGGGGAAAATTATTTGTGGATTCAGAATATAGAGAAATTTTCCTACAAATGGGGGAGATTCATTTTTGAGAGAAAATTGGTATTTTTACTTGAAATTCTGTATAATGAAAAACATTTAAGGAGCTGGCTTTTCTGAGACAAGTGGTACCATAGCTGAGCTGTCTAAATGACCAGCTGCCAGAGTCCTGGGACCTGCTCATCATACCAATCAAATCTGAGAAAGGGGTGGCTTGGAAAGGTTTACTTCAGCTCTTTCAGGGAACTTCACAGATACAAAGGCACGTGGGACCCAGGTATTGCTCTTTAAGAGTTAGCTGCTTAGGCTGTGACAGCACAACTCCATTCTGACTATGACACGTGCTAGCTCTTGCTTGCTTTAATAATCATTTCATGTTGTTTTTAATTTGCTCTAGAACTATTTTAAGAGGTTTTTTCTGTATAATAGTCTTAGTAATTTCAAAATACTTCAGCTCACTCCAAAAGCAAAGGAAAAGAAAATACAATTGAAATTTCTGTGCTACAGAATTGCAGTTAGAGAAAAAAACATACAATTACTTTTACATCAGAGTTTTAAGAAATTAAGAACTTTTCAGGTACTTGTCATTAAGTCTGAGTATCTGAACCATTTGGTTGTTTCTTATGATTGCAAAGAGGACACAGCTTCCTGTGCTAGCTATATAGGATTACTTTTTCCAGACCAGTGCATGAACTCAGACACCACCAAACGATCAGGCATGATAACTTTTTCAAAGTTCAAACAAACAGATATATGTGCATGGTTAGAAGAGATACTGCAGTTTCATAGCAGTATGGAAATGAAGTCAAATTGCATGTTGGAATTTCTAGCTGTTTGATTTTATTCTGCTTGAAGGAAAAACTATTCTCAAAGGAGAACATTTGGACAGAACAAAAGGAAATTCCAGTATTCCTTTTTTGGGGAAAGAATACATATATTGTCCTAGTAATGCTCAAAATAATAATTTTTTTTTCTATGACTATGAGAATGCATATTCTAAAATATATAATGCTGTTGTATTCCACTACCATATGGCTTGTTCTTAAATTGCAGCAAGAGAACAAGGGCTGAGAGTACCTAAGAGTTAAGATTTCTTCAAAGGGTAGATGGGGAAGAATTCAGACTATATCCTATGTCTGCATTTCCTATGTATGGGCTTCAAATGGACAAAGCATTCTAGAGGATGCTAGGGGACTCTGTAACTAATCAGATGGTATTGATCCAACAATTCACTTGTACAAGTAATAAACAAACTCCTCTCACAGTTGTCAGAAGCAAGTGGATTTTAATACGTGTTCCAGAATGGACCACATCATAGTGTTTAAGTAGCAGGTAACTTCTGGAGGCCATCTGGACCAGATCATTTAGATCATTTTTTTCGGGGCCCTGTCCCATCATGTTTTGAATATCTCCAAGGGCAGTGATTCAGTAGCTCATTTCAATGTTTGCCCTCACCATGAAGTTCTTTCCCTCATACCTATTCAGAGTTTGCAGCTGTTGGGCATTATCTATTGTCTTTTTCATTTTGCACTGTCAAGAATAGTCCAGCTTAATCTTTTTTGTTCTCTTTCCTTTAAGTAGTTGAAAACAGCAGTTAGATCCCTTCTTGACCTTCTCTGCAGCCCTTTAGTGCTCTTGCCACCAATAAATTAATTTCAGTCATTGTGGTGGGCTGAAGAGCCCAAAGAAGCACTCCAGATATGCTCACGAGTGCTAAAAAGGGAGAATAATCACATCCCTTAATCTGCAGGCTTCACTGTCAAGCTTCAGATTACTATCAGTTTTCTACCTATTTTAGAGTCCACCCATCTATAAAGATACCAAGGAAACCTTGCTGAAAGACTTCATAAAATCAAGATAAACTATGACTCTCCCTAGTTCATGGATCCGGTCACTGCATCACAGAAGGCAGTAGTTTGTCAGTGCCTGATGAATTCCTCCCAGCTAGTGTCAATCTTCTTCTTGTTCTTCATGGGCCTGGGCATGGTTTCCAGGAAAATGTGCTCCATAAACTTGTTGAGACTAACTGAGCTTATTCAGGTGAAGATGAGTGTGGTTTTCGCTTGTTTCCTGTAATCAGGATGGACATGACCTGTCAAAGATGATAGGATATGGTCTTCGTGGGACACTGTTGGGGAGGATGAGGCAGGAAGACCTTACAGATATGATTTCCTACAAAAGATTCTGAAAGTATAAAACCTGTAAATGAAATAGAGTTGAAAGCATGCTTTGAATTGTAGAATGCCAAGCAGGAAGACAGCGATTAAGCTATCTGAAGGCTGGATGCCTGATGGTTGAGCAACACTCCTCGAAGACAAAGGGAT
>VZUI01053933.1:0-27244 GCA_013401135.1 Cettia cetti
GGGGGCTTCCCTGGTTCTGCGTGGTATCGTAGCTATAATTGTTATTGTTTGTTTGCATTGTTAGAAATACTAGTAAAAAACTGTTATCCCTATCCCGTAACTCTGCCTGAAAGCCCCCTTAATTTCTTAAATTATAATAATTTGGAGGGAGGGGATTTGGATTCCACATTTCCTAAGGAGGTCCTGCCCCTCCTTAGCAGGTACCTGTCTTTCAAACCAAGACACCACAGCAGTCTGAGGGGGACTGCTGCCATGGGATGAACTGGCATTGCTGCAATTCACATGGAGCTATTGCTCATAAGATGGACTCAGGTCACACAAGTTCATGGAAAACTGTTTCCTGTGGGAGGGACCCCACAGTGTAGCAGGAGAGTGCTCTCCCCGAGCAGCAGGAGAAGCCTTTGAACAGAACAAAACCCCATTCCCTGCTGGGACAAGAGGTAGAACTGGGAAGGAGGGAGGGGTGAGGGAAGGTGGTTTTAAGGGCTTTTTTTTTTAACTTCTCAGTATCCTGCTCTGATTTTGTTAGTGTAATAAATTAATGCATATCTCAAAGTTAAGTCTGTTTAGTGAATGATTATATCTGATGAGTGATCCCTCTCCCAGACCTTAATTCATGAACCTTTCATTAAATTTTCTCTTCTCTGTTCAGTTTGTGGAGGCAAGTGAGTGAGTGGCTTTGGTGGGTGTCTGGCATCCAGCCAGCATCAACCCACTACAACAAGCTCCCCAGGTACGTGAGTCCCCATCACTGGAGGTTTTTGAGATGTGATTGGAGAGGATGCTAGAAAATCTCACCTAGGCTGCCCTTACCACAAAATATTGGGCCAGATGATCTCTCAAGATCCCATCCAATCTGGGCTGTTCTATGAATGTCAGGCATGAAAATCTAACCATCAAGAAAAGAAAATAAAGGAACATACACTAAACACTGTCAATAATGCTAGCAAACAACCAGTAATGGTTCTGAAATAACATCATTGGTTAAAACAAATTAACAAATAAAGCAATTATTCATGTCATCTTTGTCATTAGAGCTGGGTAATAACAATGCCACTCAGCACTTTTGGGTTTACTTATACTGGTTCTTTCTGCTTGCAACCCTGCTCTGCAGCAATCCTCCATCAATTTGAAAAATACAGGAGTCATCAGCTTCTGCAGGAACCTACTCAAAGTCTACTTTAATTCAGAACGGTTAAAATAACATATGGGGACTCTTTTTACTATGTATCAGGGAAGAGAGGTGCACAGAGATACAATATTACACCATCTAAGTCAGAAAATTAAACCCTTACTGAATGGCTTGTCATTCCTCATTTTAAAAAAGTATTTGGTAACATATTCAATTGGAGTACTGCTATAGGAGCTATAGTTAAAGCTCCCGTAATTGAAATTAAGCTCTATATGACTTCAGACTTTTAGCAACTCAGACATAAGCCATTAAAAATTATTTGTGTTGGCTTTACTCTGTGTAGAGAACTTATTACAACCCTTTGTTGACTTCTCATTAAAGTATCTGTGCAGCTTACTGTTTTGGAGGAAAATTATTTTCATCAGAAAAGCCATTTAATTAACAAATATTTCTTAACCTAAATATTTTAAGAAGCTGAGCTTCAAACTTGATTTGCCTTAAGTTGGCTAAATCAGGTAATCCAACAAAATACAGATCCAGCAAGTACAGTTTGTTTAATAAGAAAAACATTTTAAACAAATTATTTTAAACATATTTTATCCTTAATTTTAAGGATTAAAAATTTCATGTTACAAAGTATTCAATAAAAAGATATTTTTGTAGGAGTTACAATTACTAAATTAAGGCAAATTAAAAGTACTGTCCCAACTGGCAGTGAAATAACCTATCTGCCAAAATGGTAAAATTCTGAGTATCTAAACAAACAGAAATAAGCTCTACTTAAAATTTAACTATGTACATTATTGTCCAAAATCTGCTAATCAGTCCTTGGTGATCACAACTTGTACTGCCCTCCTACTGAAATAAACAAACAAAACTGGCCACTCACTTGGATACTCTTTGTTGTTGACAGAATTCACATAAAGGTTTTATTTATAGATACACACATATGTATGTAAAATATTAATGAAGTAACAGTGTTACATGCAGACACAGCCTACTTTGTCTCTTTCCCTGATAAATACATTTTAAATGAGCTAATGGAGACAACACATTTGCAACTGCAACTGCTGTTGCTTTTTCTCAGTTTTTAGTCACAATTCAAATCTTAAAATAGCTAATCTACAGCATTCTGGGGATAATCCATGGATACTGTACTTAAGAGTGCATTGTTTGAGCATCTGGAAAGCTAAAAATCTGCTAAAAAGCCGACCCCCTAAACATATGATTAGAGAATAAAAATCTGTCTTAGTCTGTTCATAGAAATGGTTTGAAACAGTGTATGTTGCAAACTGCACTTATTTTTGCTGAATACATTTTTTTTTAAGTATTGATTTTACTTAGTCTTATTTGAAATCTGGTCTGGAAAAGGACATTCACCTCATCAAATCTACTTACTGAGGGTTACCAAATTATTCCTGTTAAGAAACTATTTAAGAAATGTGATTTTTGAATATTAATTTAGCTCCAAGAGATTGTACGGTATCAGTCTTCCTTTGTAATGTCTTTTTGCAACAAACCATTTAAGGGACACCAAAATACTAATTTCCAGACATTAGCCTATAGCAAAGGTTCAACTAGTATTATTACAATAATAACAGTGCTTAAAACATTTTATAGATAGTTTTAAGGTTGGTGTACATTTTAAAGAAAAAGCATATAATTAATGTTTTATTCCTTTGAAACAATAATGTTACTGGAATTACTATGGAGAATTGGGTTAACACTGAAACAGCTGAAGAGAAAAATCGCTCCACAGAGATCATAATGACAAGACAACATACATTTTATTCAAATTTTTCCTATTGGGACAGCCTCATGAAATGCATAACTCATTTAAATGAGGACATTTGGATGACAATTGTAAAATTTGACTATGAAATGCAATGAATAAGCTCTAAACTGCATGAATTTACAGACATAATTATTCAGCATTTACCATACAGTACAAGAAAATGAAGTCAGAAGACATATTAATCAAGTTTAAATACAATGATAATGTGGCACAAATGATATCCAGCAAGTGGTAGAACTAATATTCTGCAAGCAGTTCAAATTAAACTGCTCTGTGATCTAGTATTACTGAAAAAATTCTCAATATATTTAAATATATTCCCAGCCATTTGAGAGGACTCAGTCCAACACCACCAGCTGCCCAGGACGGTGACTATATTAAAGGTAATACAGGCCATTACGGAAAATCATAACAGAGGTACCCTAAATTGTTTTCTGAAACTTTCTTCCCCCATCACTATGCGGAAGAGCCCAATGTATTTTAGGTATATCTCAAATATGCTCCCAACACTACAGTGGACCTGCTAACAGCGCTACCAGGTCAGCAAACTTGTTAATTGTACTACTATTTTAATGTATTTTAGTTTATTGCAGCTTTATATTACAGTCTTATCTCTGCAGACAACAAAGGAATTCACTTCACACTAAGCAAAAAATTCAATTAGCCTCAGAAGTGAAGTTTTGAAAGACTTACCAACACCTTTTTAGTCTTTCTGACATATATGAATTCTAAAACATTGCTTCTTGGCTTTCATCATGCTAATCCATTTTACAATAGACAAAAGCATTGAGGTCCTTATCAATATGAGCACAATTGAATGTAAAGAAGCTACACATACTTACTATGTGTACAAATGTGTTTTTGAAGAACATATACAAAAAAGATTGGATTACCTGTTGACTTGGCTTGCTGACTTAACATTTGCTTAACGTTTTAAGTAAACCATAGCTAAAAGACAGAGGAATCAACCAACCCAGAAGACAAATCTTATAGTTAACAGCAACTTCAGTGATAGCTAGCTCTAGTCCCTATGGAGACAAGTCCCTGCAGCAAGTCATGATTTTCAGATTGACCTGCAGCGTAATTTTATGAAGCAATGTTGGCAGTTTATCTTGTTTCTTTTTAAACACACAAATATCTTCATGATTAAGGAATCTGCTAAGAAGCTGTGAAATTAGCATATTTAGTCTCCACTGAAAACATTAACATGCAAATTGATGAATATCAAATGAGAAAAATAATGGAGTTCACCTTTGTATAATCAAACATCCTGGGAAAGACATTCTTTTTCTCCTCAAAAGTGGGGAAAAAAAGGTAAGGTAAAATAGGAACAAGGCTACCATCAGTCTTCCAATAAAAGTAGAAACTGTAAATCAAATAAATTTACTACTAATCACCTTTAGCTGTATGTTACATGCAAATGATAATATCATGTATGTACAAGATTTAAGCTCTGTAAGAGAATTTTAATGGCAAAATCTGAGAAAGCAGTTCAGATTTTGAATGCCAGATTTAAAATCCAGTATAGTTACAAAGCAAGCCATTAGTAAACAATATACTCAATTGCTCCTAGTCCAAATCTAGCAGGACAAGCAATGATAGCTCATATTCAGCAATTCACACATTGCTCCTTCTAGAAAACCAGGGAAAACAAGACAAGGTAGTCAGAACACACTACCACATAAAAACCTAGCAAAACATAAGCAGGGAAGTCCACACAGTGGGGGGCAATCTCAGACACTATTTTCACTATGCAAATAAAACAATACTGAAAAATAAAGTTATTGCCCAGAAAATAAAGATTAAATTGAAAAAATATCTTTGAATATATCCCCTTCCTGAGTTTTGCCTTTGGTCATAGCTCAGGCAAGAAAAAGTGCCCTTCACTTCCATTTTTTTCTCAGTTCTATTGAGTATGAGTTGTTTTTCAATTCAATTGACTATTGAGGTTCCCCTCCTCAGTTCTCTCACCAGAATCTAATTTGCTGTATATAAATGTAAAATGTCATACACAATAAACTCTAGTTATAGGAAATCCTGTCTCTTTCTTTATACACAGTCACACACACATTTGTATCATGTTCTACCATTTATACTTCAGGAATCCAGACAGTGCAATAAAATGTCTTCAGCAATATTGAAAAGAGACACATCTATAATTTACCCATACCTTGTACAGGCACAATGTAACAGGTGTGTACATGAGAACAACAGTATTCCAAAACTATTTTCTTCCATGAATATGGCTGAGGATGTGTAAAAATATCCTAATGAGTCATTGCTCCCAGAAGAAAAGAAAAAAAAAAGTTGATTACAAGGAAAATAAAGTAATTGCTGGTAACGTGATCAATATTTAAGTAGTGAAAGTTAAGAGCATCCAACATCAAAAATCCTCACTATCTACTACATCTTTCATTTTTTACAGACTATGAACTAAAACTACTGTTTTGCCTGACAAGCTAATACATACCTTTCAAATTTGTGTCACTGTTTAGTGAAGCGGGGGGCTGAAGGGGAACAGGAAAGAGATAAAATGAAAGCCAAGACTGTTGTTTGTACACATGATGCTTAGCAATACACCATGTGAAACGAGCAGAAATGGTGACACTGGCCCCCAGTTGAATTCACATAAACATTGAATGTGCATCACTGAAAGAGGTGTGAATGCAAGGAGTCAAGTACACGACCTATGACAAAAAGAGTCTCACAAAGATACGTGTTAACATTCCAAAATCTAAACAGAAATGTCACTTGTTTATAGTAAAGGCTAAAGCATCAGTCTTTCCATTTTATGACTTCAGAACTGATATGAACTAAAATTCAAAGGTTTTTTTTCCCTGATATGCACCATAACAAATTAATTGTATTCTTATAAGAATGAATAAATATACATCTTTAAAACACCCATACTCCACGCATAAACTTTGCCCTCATAGCACTAGTTGTTTCTACACACTTTATTAATCAACTACTCTTATTCTGAATTGAAATAATTTTAACAGCTAATTACTAGTACTATTACAAGTAATGCTCCGTTAAGCTTTGCCGATTGTTCTCAAAGTACACAACTGAAGAAAGACTGAAATATAATTGCTCTTTCCAAACATGAATAAATACAAGGCACAGAGTGATATAATGACTCCATCGCTTATGTGAAAGTGTCAAAGAGTAAAATTTTCACAAGACAAAATATTGAAAGTAATAGTAACTTAATGTCAGCACTTTCATGCCACATTTGACATCACAGTCCATATGTAAGGTCAGTTTTATCTACAGCAGAATGTCAAAACAGGGAAGAAAGGCTTATGTTTTAAAATTTTTACAGGTTTCAGACACACTTTGAAACACATTAGCCAGACATATTAAACAAGTGTATGTACATTCCCTTCTTCATTTAAGTGCAATCTTTAGAAGACAGTTAAGGAGATTTCCTAAGGAGTTTTGTAAAACACAGTATGGGAAATAAATATCCTTTACCAAAGGAGGAAAGAGGAAAAAAACCAGAAACCAAAACATTTTTAAAGAGATTCAACATAAAATAGTATGTGTTTTAATCCCGGTAATGTGCAACAGCAAAAAAAAAAAAAAAAAAAAAACACCCCAAAAAAAACCACACAGGAATTTCATATTGAAATGCCTTGTTGCTACATAGCCAAACTTTACAGGAACAATTATTTTTCAAGCAAGTAGCAATTCAAAAGCTGAAAGGTCATCATATCACACTAATTTCACATTAAATATACAAAGAAAGAAAGTAATTTACACCATAAAAAAACAAATACCACTCTATCAGTAAGTAAAATCTCTTTTTTGTTGTTGTCTTTTCTAAAAAACAGTGTTTAAATAGGGGCTTCAGGATAATGAAAATTCATGTGTTCTGTTTCCACTTACTGTTTTTTACATACATAGCAAGTAGTCAAACAGCTGAAAAACAAAACAACACGCCAGATTTTCTTTTTCAGCTGTGGAACCATATCTGTATAGCACATGCCACAGAGTATTCAGTCTGATAAGATAGATTTAAAAATTAATTGGTGGCCTTTTTTGGGAGATTAGGGGAAAGAAAAACACACAAAAATCCTGATAGCCTGTCCAGTGCCACTTAGAGTATACAGTAATGCTATCATCTGCTGAGCAGCCTATAACCTCACTGGCCTTCAGAAGGCAAATCTCTGTATTACTGCAGCGTAGACATTCCCCTTATCCTCATCTGAAGAAGCTGTAATTGTCCAAGTCATTCCTTTTTTGACAGCAGATCAACTGAGTTGCAAAAATAATGCAAACTTGAAATACATCAGGATACAAAAAACACTGCAGATTATTGTTCCATCCAGAAACTTTTCTTCCTGAACAATTCAGTCTCTATTCGTTACCTACCTTAGGAAACATAATTTTAACCCAAGCTTGTTTGCTAGTGTGTATGTTCAGTTTTATATATATATAAATAAATAAATAAATAAAGATTTATAAATATAAATAAACTATATATATGTGTGTGTGTGTGTGTGTGTGTGTGTGTGTATCTACATCTTTTTCTGAATTAGGATGCCTTTGAGATGTAAAAGGAAACTCCAAAATTTAAAGAAACATTTAATTTACAGCCAGGAGAAATACAAAATAAAAGGAAGAACAAATCTCAGGAAAAAAAGGCATGACAAATATCAAACTGCAAACTGTTGTTTTCCTGTATGACACCCCCACCTAGCCAAAAATGTAAGGAGACTTTTCATAATCTGTTCAGAAGCAACAATTATGGTGAATATACAGGAGGCTTCTGATTCACATTATCACAGTGAGGGATCACATGTATTGAGATTTCAGGCTTCCTAGAAAACCAAAACACTGAAAAATCTACTATTTTTGCAATATTCAATTCAGCACCAAGGAACCCAAGTCATGATGAATTTTGATTGATGGATAAACAAATGATCGGTGCTTACATTATGGCTTAAACAACATGTTTTACTTTGCAACTGAGATGAGCTAAAAAGACACAGTTATAGCATCAAGTGTGGCTAAGTTAATTTAACCACGCTTCATTAACTGTCCAGCTAAGCTCATACTAAATCAACCTAAGCAGACTTATCTACTCAGACACACATGACTATCCTCATACCCTGCCAGTAATGTCCATCACAAGGCAGAGGATGACTGCACTTTTCCACACATTAAAACTCTTGAATGCCTGCATGGAACTCATGAAACAAGGGTGCAAGGCACAGTTGTGACATACCAGACCAACTGATTTGATCGCATTGGTTATTCACTTTATTCAGGCCCGTAGTTCCAAAACCTTCTGGTGTATTCCCAGAATACAGTGTAAAATAGATATCTCATGAGATATGAGAAAATGGGAGAAAAAGGACACACAGCTCTCAGAACAGTCCATCTGACAAGTTTTGACAAACCTTTCCCTCTAACTGGAAATACCACTCTAGCAAGAAATGCCTCAGGTCCCTTACTCAGAGAACACAGAAAACTTACAAAAAACTTCTAAGCTCTTTTTTTTTTTTTTTTTTTTTCACAGTTCATACAGGGATCTTCTGGAATTTCTATGAAAAAAGTGTGGAAGCAGAAGTATCAACAGAATTAAAAACATATTACACAAATAAATGGAGCACAGGTCCAAAGCTGATCCTGAAATAAGAATGGATATGCTCTCTAAAATCACTGATAAATTACACGGACTTGAGGGGCAGCATGAGGAACAAGCTCATAAGAGGAGGCCAGGCATGAGATGCCTCCTTAACGAGCTTCTCCTAACTATTACTGCTGGAGACCAGTGTACCGGGGTAGACAAACCGCTATTCTGGGTTGTGAGATTTTTGACGCACTGAACAACTTATGTCCAAGAGACAAATTGGTGCAGACCAGAAGAAAAAAACAAGTATCATTTTATAAAATTTAAAAACCCAAAAGAAACACTTTAATAGTTCACCACCAGAGCTACAAATGCAATAGTCATTTCAATCCATTTACTATGTTCCCCCCTTAAGGAAAAATAAGTGAAGGCAAGTGAGGAAAAAGGAAACAGAATTCCTACTGCAGATGTTCTAAGTAGAAGAATGTCAGTAATAGCAGCCACATGTAACCTCCTTCATGAGGCAGGCAGTTTTTTAAACTTTATTCCTAGTACAGAAGTTACTTGTCTCAGGGGATACATATGAAAGAAACTTTCAAGGCCTGCACAGATTTGCAGAAGGGAGAGCTGACACATCTAATTACCTAGAAGAAGTAAAGTTAGTTGCACCATATAGTTCCAAGTCACTGGAATGGACGATACTATTTGCTAGAGTATATTAATATTTTAAAAAATATTGTTGCGATAACAGGCATATGAAATGAGAAATATGATTAGGTCTGTGAATGGTCAGGAATTTAGCCCAAGGAAGAATAAGCCAAAAGTAGCTGCCTGTGCCCAGCTTGATCTTACATGTTTGTGTGCCTTCCAAAGTCCTTCCCATTATACATAGCAAATGAAAACCAAGAAATGAAGGTGGCACACCTTCTGTGTCACAAAACATAAGGAAGGGAGTGATTAGAGCCACAGCATGAACGCTAAGGGAAAACACTTTTCCATATAATTGTATAAATATACACATGGTTATAGAGATGAATAGTGATGGAGGGTAATTGAGAAGTTAAAGCCACAACACTTTCTTCCCTTTTGCTCCTTCCATACACACAAAATAAGTCTGTATTTGTTACATGTTTAGATCGTTCAAAATGAAGCACTTCTTAAAATAGCAGCTGCAGGATCTGACACTAGCAAGCCAGATCTCATGGACTGAGCAGACAGAAAGCAACAGGGCAGTATTAATTTAAGTTACTTGACTTGCTCCACAAAGCAATCTAGCAGCAGGTACAGGGATAAATACAAACACAAAAAATGGCACGCAACCTTATAAACTATGCAATTATCTCTTCTCATTTTCCAGGTTTTTTCCCTTGCCTTATTCATCAGATACAATTCAAAATTTGCAACAAATCAGACTGGAAAAGGTTACATAGAGACCTCACAGCAACCTTTCAGTATCTCAAAGGGACCTACAGGAAAGCTGGAGAGGGATTCTTCATCAGGACCTGTAGCAGTAAGACAAGGAGCAATGGGTACACATTGAAAGAGTAGAAACTTAGTGTCTTAGAAAGACATTTTTCACTGTGAGAATGGTTAGACAACCCACAGGATGCCCAGGGAGGTTGTGGATGCCCCAAGACCTGGCAGTGTTCAAGGCCAGAGTGGATAAGGCCTTGAACAACTTGGTCTAGCGGGAGGTGTCCCTGCCCATGGCAGCAGGGTGGGGCTAGATGATCTTTAAGGTCTCTAACCTCTTAACATTCTATGATTCTATGTTTTCATGTTGGCCTCCTTCATTATTCAGTGCCAGTTCAATCCCAGAGCCACAGCCCAAAAATTACCCACATCTCAATTCCTCTGTGTGTGTTTCCAGCTTTGGTTTAGTTAAGTACTGAGGTTCATGACACTGCTCTTCTAGAGACAATTCTGCTCATCTTCTGCTCATTACAAAAAAAAAAAGAAAGAAAAAAAGAAGAAATGAGAATTGCTTTCTTTTGCCAGTGAAACATCTAGCATGGATCTAACACCTTAAACCTACTAGATATTCACTACTTCAATGTATTTATTTAGTGAGCTGTACAAACATGATTTCCTGCTCTAATATCTCAAGTAAATTAGAACATAGCATGTAAGTGGATCCAGATACAGATGTTGCATAAAGAACCAGATGTCACCTCTTTTACAGCTCTGCCCTAATTGTCTTCTACTTTTTCAAAGGTCAATCTCAGTTTGTATATTTTATAGAGTATCTTATTCTCAGGTTTATATATATATTAAAAAAATAAAAAAAAAATTAAATGCATTATTTCAATCAGTAAATTCCACTATGTTTTTTCCCCCAGTTTTCATTCCAAAAATCCTATTCACTCATCTGATGCTGCAAGAGAAATTCGGAAAATTCTTTTCTTCCAAAGGTTGCTTCTTGCAGCTACAGTAACACATGCACTGACTAGTAAGAACTCACTCACATGTTACTTGTGTCTCCTAAAACTGGTATCTAAGTATTTCTATTCTCTGAAAGAATTGTTGGGCCTGCACAAAAAGAATTCTAAAAGTAAAAGAAGAAAAAACTTCAGGTTCCCCAGGAAACAGATTCCTTTCGCAGATACACTATCTCAAGTGCCCTCAAGTGCTGGCTGACATTCTGGGAGCTATGCAAGAAGCATGCATGTGTAAACAGTTGATGGAAAAACAAACACAAAACAACCTAACACTGGAAGTGTATGGCAAATTAAAAAGTTCACAGGCAACTATTTCTCAAGACTTTTGAGATCAGATCTAAATTACCACTTCCATCCAAGCTCAAGTATTTATTTTATTGTTGCTTAATTTACTTTAAGGAATGCAGGTGACAATCCTCATCCTGACAGAAACAGAAAATCTGTGGCAGCTACAGAGAGCATTAAGGACATTACTATGTTTATACTCAGTAACAGTCTTGCTTTAAATATTCTTAAGATGTAAAGTCAAATCACAGCAAAGTTTTACAGCTTCAAACACTAACCAAGTGGCGTTTTCCAACTCAATTTAAATCAAATTTGTTCTTCCTGGAAAAACACAGTCAAGATTAAAACACAAGATTCACTCTGGACTATAACTGTGCACATTTCCTTGTATGTTTTTTAGCATGCTATTTCTCAGTTTAATTCTACATTGTACATTGCATGAAATGTAGTATTTTTGCTTGTCTATGGGAATAAATTACATCATCTTAACAAAAAGCTGGAAATAAAAACATAACTGATACTCCTCAGTTACGCTCCTCAGACTGAGTTGTAAAGTTTTTCTGAACTAAACTATTTTGGTAATCCGAATCTTTAATCTTGTTGCAGAATTCTTCTTTTACATTCCCTTCTCCATAAAGACGAAACAAAATGCTCCAAAATACTACATATCTAACCTAGACCTGCATTTTTGTACTTTCTACAGTTCAAAAAAAACCTGCCCTTGCTCTCAGTTATAAATATTCCCAAAAGATAAACACATTTTCAGTTATTTTTTTCTCATCTTGCTCCCTATTTTCCAAATTAAGTTACCTATTCTAATTGCATTGGTCATTGCTTACTCAACTGATTTCTCATGTCATGACAACACAGCTTCTGCTTCACAATTATCCCAAGCAGGTCACACAAATTGCAATTCCATTTTTAATTGGAGAAAGAAAAACAAGGGATGCAATCAGAAATTATTAGAACTTTAATTCAGATCCCCTCCACATTTCATGAGACAAAGACCAAACAAATTAGATTTAGTATATGAGGAGCAAGAGCACACTCTTTCAGCTGTAAGCTCTTTTCCATAAGCATTCATGCATATTAATATCATAATAACAAAATGAAGATAACTTCAGAGTATCTAATTTTTGCTCAGATTTACGACTATAAGCACAAATTATGTGACAAACTGTTTTAAATTTATATTCTACTGCTATATGATAAAGTGCCCAATATATGTGAAACATGAACCAATTTATCCTATTAAATACGGCAATTTTCTGCATGTTTTTAGACATGCTGATCAGTTTAGATCAGAAGATTCTGGAAAATCATTCCAGCTTGCTGCTTTCCAGCAGAAGGATTTTCCAACCTTTTAAGAAGTAACCTCACAAATACAAAAAAAATTTTAATCAATTTGTCTATGAGAATAAATTACATCCTTGAAATACACCATGCCATACCATAGGCAACATAGCTGCACCTGCTACCTTTTGCCAAGTCTAACTGATCTTGGAGACATCCTAAATATTTTAGCAAAACTCAAGGCTGCACTTTTCTGAATCTTGTCCAATAGGAAAAAGGAGACCACTTAGGATACTGAGAGACAGATTTGATAGTTTTAGGCTGTAGACGTCAAGCTGCCTGAATTGTTCAACAACCATCCCATTTACTTAATCACTCCTACAGAGAATATTACTGATGGATAAGAAGTCATCACTGAAACATCTTCATGTAGCCCTCAGGTTCACTAAACTGATTTTCACTTTCTTGATTTTGGGGACAAGGGATCACTTTGTAATTTTCATATGTATGGATGGATTTCTATTGATACATCCTAATTACATGAAATCTATTTTTAAAAGGCTTCTAGAGAGATTGCACAAAATATCATTGAAAAGGCATGCAAAATTAGCACGTTTTCAATTTTGTCAGTGTGCAAAAAGTTTTACCAGACTTTACTGAGAAAACTGTAAGATATATGCATTCTCCAGGGAAAACACAACTGATTTCTACATAATCCAGACAAGATAATCTACTGTTTCAGATGATGCATAAATTCACTCACATCCATACATAAAACCAAGTAGTGGAAAAACATGAAATTCATCAACTTTTCTTAACTCTTTCAGGCTCTTTTCTTACTCAGTTACAGCAAAATAGAGATTTTTTTTATTTTTTTTTTAATTAAGAAAAGGGGGCAGCATAGCCATTATGACACTTGAAAAAACCTGCAACATATATTCAGCTGGAAAAAATAACACAGGACAAACTAGTAATTTATTTCCTACCTGTAGTAAGCCGGTACTTGCTGGTTAGAAATAAAAATAAATAATTAATTTTCAAATCTCTAAGTAGGACCAAGAAAAGTGAAAAATGAGAAGATTTTACTTTGAAAACCATGATGCTACACAGCTTTATAAGCACTTCAAAATTCAATATTTGAAGACATTTTTAATACCCTAACAAAACTACATTCAATATGCCTTCACATTTATGAGTCACATTTGATTCACTTGTAGTAATACGTCTAAAAAAAATGAGTTGAAAAATAAAATTGAGGAGCTGTAGGAACTTTTAACAAAATATAGCAGTGTACGCACTTCTAAGTCTTAAGCTTTTTTATGTACTATTAATTTGTGTGTTTGACTGTTTTTATTCCCTTTGCATAAAGTGATTACATGCAGATCACTCTTTCATTCCCCCAGAAACAGTCTGATTAATTTTTAAAAGCACCATTTTGTCATTAGTTAGGGACTTGGCAGAAGAAAAGACAGCTGAGACACATCAATGTAGTTTCAGAAAGCAGAGAGTAGAAGATATGAAACCGTGTGACGTAAGCAAGTCTGCACACAAAGAAATAGAAATGTGAAAATAAATACAGGTAAAGTGGTGGAAAGATGTTCTTTTTCCCCCCTGTCAGAAGAAAACAAATATCTACTAAGACAAATAACCACTTCCAAATCATGCCCCAGTTTCTAGAGCTGCTAGCTGAAATTTGTCTTTGTAGCAATAGTAGCGCGCTTACCTGGCCGTACTATAAAGTGGCACATAATTGAAGACACAGAGCAGATACATACATATTACAAGAAGAACAGAACAAGTGTACTTCACTTTTATTCCTGAACAAAAATTCAATCAAAAAAATTAAAAAACTTCCTCCCCTCACCTCAACAATTGACTTCAATGTAAATTCAAAGTCTTTTTGGTTTCTTTTTGTATTTAACAAACATCAGTTGACCATTACCTAAAAGCAGGGACAAGAGTTGGCAACACACTGCTCACTTACAGTAAAATCTCCTAATCCAGTGGGCATTTTTCTACCTTTCCCCATGAAATTGCTACCTAGAGCCTTCTCAGAGTGAGTGCACCAGACCTCATTTGCACTTGGCAGCCCTGTAAATGACTTAAACACTACTCAGAAATCCTTGACATCATACATAACCAAAGGAATCCAAAGTTAGGAAACATAAGAGTGTAGATACCAAATACACTGGGGAGTAGACAGGGGAAAAGGGGAAGTCTAAAGTTAAGACAGTAAAAACTGAGAATATTGCCTAGAAGAGATCACTAACTTAGATCTTTAATAGAACTTTAAGATCATTTAATTTGAAAGACTACTCTTTCTGTAAGACTACACTCTAATCAGTCTAAATTGGTTTTAGAATTAAACTTTTGAACACTGCAGGTATGACAGGAAGGCTCAAAAAAGCTATCAAAATCTGCAAGAAGTTATATTTCACCTTTACATCCCTGTACTATCCATAGAGCAAGTCCTGTAAGCTGAGTAAACATGCAGTGTTGGGTACAACAGCAGCACTGTCCCCCAGCAGTACAGAGTTATGCTGAAAGAACTTTATAATAAACAACTAATTTAGGAAAGCATATTCATATTCTATCAGTATTTAAGAATTTAAATTTAACTAGAGAACCTACTAACAAGATTCTTTAGTGTCTGCTGAGGAAAATTAGAAGGCAAAACTAAATCCAAGGATGCCGAATGATTTGCATGCATTTAACCCAGTTATAATAAAGCTTGATTTCCAACGTATTTGTCTCACAATAATTTATGAATTCGGACACAAATTCTTCTATGCTTAAGTCTGCTGAAATGTTTGAATCCCATATGAATTCTCTCCAAACTAAAAGCCTGAAGTCCACGGCAGCCTACCTTCAAGTAAGGTTACTTGGCCCCTTGTTCTACCCAGATTTTGGCCTCATTGAAAAAAAAAGAAGTAAGTTTTCTTTGCTATGACTAGTTTTTCATCAAATGTAACTGAACCTGATAATTATGAAAAAAAAAAAAACCACAAACAACAAAAAACAACCAAACTTGGGCATGAGAAAGCAGGAATGAAAGAATAAAAATCAACTTAATTCTCAGGAAAAAAACCAAGATCTAGTTCTTTCAATAGTGTCCACTCAATCCACGTGTCATTTGTTCCCATTCCCCCACTGATATCCAGAGAAAGAACAAAAATACAGATTATTCTAATTTAAAGCTTCATGTATTTTCAAATTGTCACAGATCATTTTATAAGAATCTGAATGCAAATTTTGAATAAAAAAATAGCATCTTCCTTGGATTAAAAGGAAATAGTTATTAATATTTATAAATGCAGTTATCATAAGGTGCAGTTTCAATAATTTTTAAACTCTCATCTTACTGTTTATCTGTACTCATTTAAGTATGTTCTTAACATGGCAAGTGACATTCAACATTCATTTTTGTTTGAAACACTTAAGGAAAAGAAAGGGATAACAAGCAAGCCACACTAGTGAAAATTTTTTATCTATTTTAAGCTCTATTCAAAAGATGGAAGTTAAGGTTTGACTCGCTCTTTGGAAAGCCCCTCTTGCTATGTAATGATTTTTTGTTGTTTTCAGAAGGTCTGTCTTGTACTGCTCAATAGAGGGGGGAAATAGTGACATTATTACTCAAAAATTCAGTTAACAGAATAAAAATATGCTTTCAAAATTAAACAATGTAGCTTTATTCTCAGCAGTTGATACACTCTGTATATCACTGAGACAGACAAGTTTTTTTTCCCTTCAGATCTTTCCCTGAGGCATCTACAAATACATTCTATCAAGTTTTTACATATTGATTATTTACCTCCTTGAATCAGGAAGCAGATACTTGCTGACCTTTTAAATTGATGAGATGAAGTTTTTTGTTCTTAGACCACCTTTGAACAAACAGGTGTGATTTTCAGTAGCTTTTAAAAGGTTAGAAATTCTTGCTCCACACATCAGTTTTCAAAAGGATTTTTACTCTCTTCACTATATTATACCCAAAAAATGAGACTTGCTCAGTTGTTAGTAAAACTGATACAACTTTATTTTACCCCTTTTTAGCAACATAAATCATTTACTTCTGAGTAAACCAAGGTATTTTTAAAAAGTATGTGACTGCAGTATGAAACAGTGCTCTAAATGTTACCAAGTGTTGTTAAAATTCTTCAATTTAAACATACAATTGCACATATGTACTAACTGTGAATGCACAGCACATTAAAATATGTTGAAAAATCAGCAACCAAATTTTAGCTTGGACTGGCATGTCCTTAACTGCCTGCCAGTCCAGGATAGTAACTTTAGATGCCTAAACTATATAACATCATCAGTCAATAAGAGCCTGTTAGGAAGCACAGGAAAAATGAGCACGGGTGAAAGAGGAGTTGAAACAAGAAGCAGTACAACAAACATCAATTTTAGTTCAGCTGTTACCTTGATCTTCCCACTAAGCCCTAACAGCAAGGTGAGGTCTAAATAACACATCTTTTGCCCTGCAAAAGATCTCTAACACGCAAGTGCCCTCCCTGCAAAGACAGATATATCAAACCTGTACTCATCAGTTCACTTCTCAAGCACTGTATCAACTTCCTTCCTAGAAAAGTTGCACACTGTTCCATTCGAAACAAATTTTGTAGCAGATGGGTGTGTTACTTTATTGTATAGTCCTTCCTTTAATCTCTGTACAGACCAACCCATCACCATTCCATAACAATAGATAACTCAGCAGGTCATTCCTCTATTTTTTATGTCTAATCTGTAAGATTTGAGGTCTTTATTTCATATGGAAAGGGTTGGCATGGTTTTTGTTAACAATTTTCCTTAAGGAATTACTGTGCTTTTGTCCACCACCTAAGATGGATTTCTCATAGTTTTTTTTCAAAGACACTGCCAATAAACTGCTGGGTTTATATGCTGAGATATCATTCAATGCAGTTTAAGACGTGATGTAATCACCAGCTGTCCAGTACACCTTGACTGCAAAGTACTGAAGGGAGGGACTTCTTCCCTGTACACAAAAATATAGCAATATATAATAAGGTTCTATTATACCACAGGCCACCAAGTATCTATTAGGCATCAATGTAACAAATGGACAAATATAAACAAATATTCACTACACACTCCGAGAATCACAGAAACATCAGAACCTTTGAAAGTTATCTAGGCTGACTTCTCTCTTATAACTGAACTATCATCGACGCAAAGTTTTATTTACCCAAGTCCAAAAACAAAGCATGAAGTCTCCACCATCTCTCTGGGTACCTGTTGCAATACTGCACTACTCACCTATCAAAGAGTATTTTTACCTAATGTCCAATCTGAATCTCTTTCAAACCATAACTCTCAGTTCTTGGTTTCAGCCTGTCACCATCTGGAGGAATTTAGCTCTATCCGCTTTGAAAACTTGAACTTCTTAGAAGTTCACATCAAGAACCAATTTAGCCCCAGAATACAGCTCAGAACCTCCCCAGTTTTGTAAGAGCTGGTAAATAAAAGTAGTCAAATGAAAGAAAAAGAGGAAGTTTACATTGGATGATTATTTAAGCTAGTTTAAGAACTGAAAGTCAGGACACTAGCATTTCTTTGTAAGGTTTGAAAAGCATGTCAACCCCTGTGTCAAGTCCACATGGCATGATACGTGATCATAAACATAAAGACATACTAGAGAAATTTTTCTAGATGTAGAGGACAAGTATTTTTATTTTCCGAACTATTTGATTTTACTTTACCTGAACTCTTGCTGCTATGATGATTTGCCTTGTGATAAAAAGGTCTGCAGACATACTGTTACAGAAGGATAACATACAGACAGCAATGTTTAATTTTCCCCCAGAAATCAGGAAATCATATAGTCTAAAATCAAGAGATCGTTTCCCCTAACTTTTTTTTTTTTAAACGTAGGACAGCCAACTCTCTAGGAAAAAATGCAGTGAAAACTGTGTGGGTTTGGAATTGAACAGGCTCCTACTCATATTCTAGATATTTTGCTACATTCCTTCTATTTAGAGGTAAGTATAGTAAAAATAACAGAACAAAGGCATGAGTTTAACCTTTCAGATATCTACAGTATATGTGTTTTTATTTTTCTGGTATGCTATTTTCACATTTTCCTAGATGTAGTTGACTTTGGGTGTCAGCATGTAATTCTCAAAGAGATAAGAAGAACACTTACAACCTAGAGTCCTGTCACACAAACAGCAAACCTGTAAAACAGCCCTTAAAAGCTGATGCAGAAGGGACTGAACTTCAGAGCAAAATGGGAAAATTATTACAGCTAAACTGAAAACATCAATTCATACCACTGTCTCCTTATCAGCAAAGTTTCCTTCATGACCCAGACCCTCACACCGTGGATTAATAACACAATTTGATAATTTAACCCTTTGTGGCCCAAGGTACTATGACACATTCAGAAATGTTTCAGCCTGAATAGTCTCTAGCCTAGCACCCATAAATATCATAAGGACATACAGTGCTGCCAAGAGGGAGAGCAGAGTATGCTTGATGACTATAGACCACATACATTAGTAATTTCTATTTTTATGTAAAGGGATTTCTCAGTAGGAAAGATCAGGCAATAGGTAAGTTGACATTTTTAAGTACAAGCATCTTTCAGGCAAATTGCCTTATAGCCAGAATGTTTCTCCCAGAACCAGCTGAGTCTTGCTTGTGCTTTTTCACCTGACAAGCCGTTGACAAAAACTATTTCTAATACTTGAGAAAAAATTATTTCTCAAGGCTGAATTTTTAAAAAATAATTTGGAGAAAGAAGAAATAGAACATGCTTTCAGACTACACATTTCAGACACATTTCAGACACAACTCATTTAAAATGTACAAGGTAGAGGTTTAGACCTGGCAACTGTGGTCATGGTTTGCAGCTTCTCTTAGTAGTAGATCTGTGCTTGAAGTCACACTGGGAAGATCTTTTTATGCCCACCAGTAATAAAAGTCTCTAAACACCTCTTCTCTTAGGAAACAGCCAAGAACCAGATTAGATGATGTACATTCATGTTTCTTAACTTAAAAAAAAATACTAAAGTTTGATAAATTTTTATCAAAGTAATTACCTATGTTTTATCTTAAATGTTATAGTACTGTTTCTGATGTGGTTCTGACTGCAGAAGAGGCACACACAACAGGCTATGTAAGTGATAAATATACATGTTGGACAGGGAAAAGCTTACCTCTCAACTAAGTTTCCCTCAGCTGAAGAAGTAAACACATACAAGGAACAAGAAAAAGGAAGCCAAAACTAGTGGAGGAAGAGAAAGTAGAAGAAAAGACATATGCACTGGAATTTATGCCTAACTTTATGTCTATGCATAAATCACTGCAATATAAACAGAGTATTATCTCAACATAGTGTGGTACACTACACTAACCTTCCATGTTGTTCCAGCAGATAAAACTAGAAGAGCTTTTAGAAAGTAAAAATCTGCTTTATGAAGTAGCTGACTTGAAGTGCATATGTCAATATTTTATAAGATCAAAAGCTGATATGCACTATTTATTTTAATCATAGATATGATTTTTGAGTGAAAACAAGTCTGCCATCATTTTAGACCATTTCCTGGATAGAAATATTTAAAAAGAAAAAAAGTCTTAAAAAGGAAGAGCTCATTTAGCAGTACTAAAAGTGTATGAAGATAAAAAAAGTTGAAAGCCTGTGAAAGAAATCTGCTTTGGTCTGCAAAATCCTGGACATTCATTCCAAAACCACAAGGCAGGAAAATGTAAACAAAGGTATGTCAGAGTAGAGCAGGTTCCTTTGCAGCAAGTGAGACATGATAACAAAATTTAAGTAGCCTTTCTAGTAGAACCTCTATAATCAACCCTGCAAAAGTGAAACTCAAGCCTGATATAGAAAAATATAACAACTATTTTCTGACCTCAGTGCCTGGCAAAATCATAGAGCAGCTCCCCTTGGACACTATGCTAAGGCACATGGAAAACAATAAGGTGATTGGTGACAGTTAACTAATGGCTTCACTAAAGACAAATCGTACCTGAGAAATTTGGTGGCCTTCTACAATGGGGTTACAGCAGCAGTGGACGGGGAAGAGCAGAGGACATTATATTCATGGACTTGTGCAAAGCAGTTGACACTGTCCTGCACGACATCCTCTTCTCTAAGCTGGAGAGATGCGGATTTAACGGATGGACCACTCAGTAGATAAAATTTGGCTGGATGGTTGCACTGACCAGCTTAATATCCAACAGAAAGCAGTGAGGAGTGGATGTTCCTTAGAGGGTGGTACTGAGATGGACATTTTTAACATCTTTGTCAGTGACATGACTAAGAGCACCCTCTGCAAGCTTGCTGCTGACACCAAGCTGTGTGGTGCAGTCGACAAGCTGGAGAGAAGGGATGCCATCCAGAGGGTCCCTGACAGGCTAGAGATGGAACCTCAGGAAGTTCAACAAGGCCAAGTGCAAGATCCTGCACCTGGGTCAAGGCAATCTCAGCACAAGTACAGCCTGGGTGGAGAAGGGATCAAGACTAGCCCTGGGGAGAAAAGACTTCAGAATGTTTTTGGACCAAAAAGCTCAAAATGAGCTGCCAATGTACAACAGCAGCCCAGAAGCTAACTCTGAGCAACCTTACCCATTCTGTCTGTGATCATCAAGGTGCTGTCCAACCACTAATTCTATGATTTTACCAGAGCACACCATAAGACACTACAAATGACAATTTGACAGTATGCAAAAGTCATGTAGTAGCTCCAGAAGAAAGGAAAGTCCTCCTCCAAGCAGCAAGAGATATATACACATCAATTGCTAGCACTGACTAAAGACATACATAAAGATATACTATATATACAGCCACAGTCTTCTACAGGGAAGATTAATCAAGTATTTTAGAGGACAGTTCACCTACACTTTGGATAAACACCTGAGAGATTTTAATTATATACTTGATTGCAACTATGCAACTGCAACCATATTACATAACATCAACATAAACATGTCTGATGTCAACCAGTCAAGAAGCCAGAGACCTACACAACTGTAATTTTAAAAAATCTACAAACAATGCATGTGCTTATCACAGATTGCTTGAGATAGACACTGAATACATTAAGGCCAAGAATTGTCTCTATTGTAATTTTTAATTCTACATTTTTGTATCTTAAAAATATTTGCTAGCATAATCACTAAAAAAAAAGCAAACACATTTAGCAGAAGTTTTTAATTGAAATAGTTTCATATAAAAAATACAGCAAAAATAAGAAACAAAAAGTAACAATATGCAGACTTCACTAAGCATGTTTGTTTCCTTGCAAGTAACCACAGTATAAATATAGTAACCTTACAGGCAGAATTCTCCAAACACAGAGGAGGGAAAAGAAAATCTAGGTAAGAAGAACAAGTCAGTTTCAGACACTTGTGAGAGATTTCCAGAAATCACAGGAAAACACCTATGGTCAAAGTCTGCAAAATCCATACAGGGATTTGACACATACCAGGGTGTTTCACACAATCCACAGCACAGATCACCTACATACAAGCATAAACCCACCGCACTTTCAGGACACACTGGGCTCTCTGTGCATTCTCGGGTCATCATGTGGTTTACACTCCACAAATCTTCTAAGGGATAGACAGTCAGACCTTGGCTATTTCAAATTCACTGAGCACATGCCATACTATTTCCACAAGGCACCTCTGTCTGGGAAATGTTACAACTTCATTCAATAAATTCCATCTTTTCTCTGGCAACAGAGCTGAATCTCATCAGAGGTGAGAAGTGTCTCATATGCCTATTCATCTTCTACTTTCTTTAAATCATTATGGAAATTATGTATTTCCTGGGGAAAGCATGAGTGGAAATAACACAAGACCAACACATTCCTTCTGTAATTCCTTTAAAAATTAAGATGTGAACTGCTTTGGTTACAAGCCTGTCCTCTATCTTAGAGCTCCATCTTATTTTTTATTCTGTGAGAATGTATTCAACAGTCTTTAATCATTAGCTAGGAAATTCTCAAATGCTCTACAGGTTTGTGGTGTAAGACCCATTTTCCTTATCTGGATGCATGACAGATTACATAACAGTGTTAACATTTTTTAAAAACCCCAGTTTCTTTAAATTAATTCAGACTGACTCCCTTTCACTGAAGTTACATTTTACTAGTGTCTTCTCAGATATGGTCCGAAAGTAACTTTTAACTAAGCCACAAACTAGTGTTACACACAGCAACTTACAGTTTCCAGGGTGGAGGACAATAAATGTAGTCAATAAAAGAAACTGTAAACATCAAAAGTCTCCATTGAGTTTGGAAAATGTTTATGTGGATAACAACAAGGCACCTTGCATTTCTCAAATTCAATTTAACAACTTGGTACTTCCACAACACAGGCAGAGGAAATTCCATGCTGAGAAAAACTGGCTTCATGGAAAGAAAAATTAACACTTTGTTACCAGTGTACACCAGTAAAAGACACTATGAGAATTTAACTAACACAAACACCACATCCATAATAACTTTTCTAGAACATATAAAGACTGTGACTACAGAAAACAGTGTTGTGAATACATGAAATGTTTACACTTGTATGTTTGAATGAAGATCTATGACTTAATCAGCATGGTAAAAACCTGTCAGTTTCTCTGTTTATCCTGAAGCTAAAAATCTCTATAGTATCTCATGTACACTGAGTCCC
This sequence comes from Cettia cetti, assembly GCA_013401135.1. Lineage (NCBI taxonomy): Eukaryota > Metazoa > Chordata > Aves > Passeriformes > Sylviidae > Cettia > Cettia cetti. The sequence goes on from VZUI01053933.1 coordinate 23,187, forward strand.
TATCCGACTTTGAAAGAATTGATTTCATTACCACCAGGCTCTTGTTTATTTTAGAAGAATGTGTAGGTTTGAGGAGAAAAACAAACAAAAAACCCACCCAACCAAAAAACACCCACAAACAAACAAAACCCCCATCATTCATATAAACAAACCCCACATGTTTTCCATGACTGCTTAAAAACATTGCAGAAAAAGATAAATACATTTTCACATCAAGGGGTTTCTCCTTTCATTGCCCAGACCATAAGAGATTCCAGCCTAAGAAAACAAAACTGAGTTCATTTTTGCTTTCCTTTTTTATTTATTTAAGTTAGATTTTCCTTATAATGACAACTAGAAACAAAAGTGGATGTGAATGTGTTTGGTTCATTCTCAGGCATACTCTTAAAATGGCTCTTGATTCTCTTTGTAGCAATTCTCCTAATGTAACACGAGATAACCTTACATAAAGATGAATCTGGGCACGGTAGTCCAGTTGCAGTATGCTACTTGAACCAAATACTTTTTTTTTTTGTCCTTTGCCTTTCCCAAAATGGCCCCTCCCTTTATTATCTTTTTTCCCTACTGTAACATTTCAGAATTATTCAAACCACCGAATCATCTACACAGCCTATGCAGCTCAAATCTTATTTCTTCTGTTTCTGATCAATTTTTTTCTTGTATTTATGATTTTTGTATTCCTCACAATTTCTAAATCTTCAAGTACTGAAGGCATGGCCAGCATATGATCTTAATAGCTGACCTAAGAGCTATTTTATAAAATATGCATTCTCAAGTCAAATAAAACTGCCTTATGTATTTACTTGAGAACTCAAAGTTTCTAAAATTTGACAATGCCACTACAGTACCCAACTCATCATATGTGAGCTACAACAATGACAAAGAATTTCAATAAACACAAAATACAAATAATAATATCCCCTTTGGATTAAACTTGCATGAATTTTTATTAAAAAGTTGTATAAAGATTACTCTGTCTTTTTAGTATAAGTCTTTGGTAACATGGTAGATTACACTTCTGTCCTGGAGATGTGGTTTTATTGTGTGCAGCTAGCTCAAAAAGGGCAACAATTCACATTATTTATCTTCAGAAAACAAAGATCATTCAGAAAACAAAGATCCCCCACTGTTCTTTGGGGGGAGTCAGCCTAGAAGTCAAACACCGGCACATATTTTAAAGTTGATCCTCATTCTTGTCAACTGTATCATCATTTAAATGCTAAAGATCCATTTTTACTGGAAAAAAATAACCCCACATCAACAAGGCTCAAGGTTTTCATGTCACTGGTTCTAAGCAACCCAAACAAAACACACAAACTCAAAGGAATCAAATTTTGTTGTCTTCAGAACAGTTCTTTACAGATTTAAATGTGTTTGAATTTATTCCAGAAATCAGTAAGTACCATTTCACCTTCGGATTTTTAAAGGAAGCATCTTTACAGTTATCTCAGGATAAAATTTTGGAAAGAATGCCTCTCATGTAAAATAGAGAAAAAGCCACACCTCCCTCGCTCATTCTGTTTTTCACATCACGTACATTAGATCATCAATATAATTATACTCTCTAACAAAATTAAAAACCTAAACAGCAACTGAAGTGCAAAAGTTAAAGTACTCTAATGTAAGTAAATGCAAATACATGTTTATAAGGAAATATGAACCACTAAATTACACATAGCATTAAATTTTATACACATGGACCCACATGGATATTATTTATATACAGAACCACCATATAAAGATACAGGAATAGGGAGGGTCTATACATATATATACACATAAATATATCTATACACACACACACTGTATTAACATCCTACTCAGGCCTACATATGCTCCACTCTGCATACTTTGACAAGTTTATTTCAACTTAATGCAAATTTTGAGCAGGAGTAAATTAAGTGGGTGTACGAAACTGTGCAGAGTAAGGGTCATAATCATCTCAAATCAGGTATGCCCACATTACCATGGAAGAGGCTCCCTATAAACCAGTCATCTGACTCTGATACTGAAGAAAAGTCAGCACAATCCTAAAACTAAAGCTGTGTGCAAGAGGACTGCTTAAATATTTAACAGCACACCACAGACACAGCGTTGATTTTAGAAGTCTAAGATAACAAACATTATGAAAAACAAAACCACCATTTCTCATCCTTATATACTGCTTCAACAGTTCAGACCAAATAGAAAGTTTGGAAGGGAATTGTTACCTGGTTGACCACTACTCTACAGACCCAGAGAAACTTCAAAAATAGCATGAGATTTCAATATAAAATTCTTCAGAGTATAGTCTCTTGCTTGACTGTGATAAGCAAATACATCTTTGTTATAAAATCAAGAGTAGACACCATTGCAAATCGTTTCAGGAAAAGATAAAATCATGAACCTACAACACACAAATAGTTATGTCGTAACAGCTTTAGATATCACATATATTTTTTTAAGTCTCTGCCAGTATGCCAAGTAGCTTTGAATACACAAACAATCCCATCAGGTTTAGTGAAACAATGCATGCTAGTAAAATCATGTACACAGACACACTTGCAGCCTTAAGCTGAAAATGGAGACTCTAAGGCCTAAATAACATACAAATTGCTCTGCAGGGTGGAGGAGGTAGAGGCCATCATTTAACAAGAAAAGAAAATAAAAACAAATAAACCAAAGCCTAGCTTTCTTCCAGTTTTCCCTTTCTTTGAGCCACTTCCCTCTCGACAGCCTTGGGAAAGCAGATATTTCACCTCTTTGAAACTGTGACTAGAAGTTCCTCATTCGAGTGTGCCCTACAGAGAAGCAGCTACATGATGCTCTCTTTTCTGCAATTAAAAAACTGCAACAAATTACTGTTCAAAATTTTTATGTCAGTACTCACACAAGTAAGTTTGACTGTTTGGACCCAGGCCAGCAAATTTAGTTTTCTTTACACAATGGTACATTGTTAGGAAATGAGGTTTAAAATCAAGCTTACAGTATACTAGCCCATTAATTAATAAACTACTCAAGAACAGTAAATAGAAACAATGAATACAACAATCTTAGCTTTTCCATTATAGCTAGCACAATAACTTCTGATATGGAAAGTATTTAAGCTGCTTCAGACCAAGTGACAAGTGTTGGCCTAGCTTTAAAAACAAATATGGTAACGTGAAAGGGTATACTCTTCTCCAAAATTTAATCTTAAAAAGCAGGTAGCCATTTTTAAAACTATGAAGAATGCAAAATTTAGAAATAAGGATGGATGTTTTATACTTTTTTGAAAATACTTCATTAGTTGTTCTTTAACAAAACAGAAGTTCCACTATTCGCTGAAGATCAGATTGATGAACTACAAAGAGACGTAAGGCAAAGCTTTAGACTTAAAAAATAAAACAAACACCCAAAAAAAACCCTGCCTGAAGTTATTTTACCTCGGTAAAAACAAGGAGGAAGAGGAAGACAATTCTTTTCCATTACAATCATCCCGAACGTTTAGGCTGGCTTTTTTTCTCCTTTGCAAATACTATGATACTTTCACAAAACACGGAAAAAGTAAAACTTTATTATACAACACGGTTGTTAAAACAGAGAAATCAGAAAAGGCAAAGGCAGCCGTGGCTCAGGCAGAAGCCCGGTGGATTTGAGAGCATAGCGCGAGTTTTACCGAAGCGCAGGTGAACCGCGCCTGACTACGGTGCCGCTCCGGCAGGGTTGCGGTCAGTGCCACCCGCACGGGCAGCGAGCGGGGCTCCCCACCCGCCGGCCCAGTGACCCCCCGCCGCCCGCAGCAGCCGCCAGCCAGGGCTGACTCAGCCCCCTCCGGCGCCGCGGCCACCTGCCAGCTGCCGGAGCTGGCCCCGGCGCCTCCCCGCAGCCCCGGCCCCGGCGCAGCGCCCGCCCCCACGGCCCGGCAAGGTCCGGGCAGCACCGCGGGGCCCCAGCCCCGGCCGGCGGCTCTACCGGGCTGCCCGGCACAAGGAAAGGCGTGCGAAGCGCTGCGCGCCGCTTTGAATCCTGGGCTGTTGGGCTTGGTTTTTCCTTGTTACTGTTTGCTTTTTTTTTTTTTTTTTTTTTTTTTTTTTTTT
>VZUI01053934.1:0-27243 GCA_013401135.1 Cettia cetti
TCATCTGGACTGCTACTACCACCCTAACAGGGTGTCAGGTTGTATTCTGACTCTGTCAGTATTTTCTACTATTGAATTTCTTTTATTTTACTTTATTTTACTTCTTTTCCCTTTTTCTCTTATTAAATTGTACTTCTGAATTGGGTGTCTCACTGGTTTTGCTTTCAAACCAGCACAGCAACAAATATGCTTTTTGATGATTCACTACAGCTTATAACATCAAAAGATCAAAAATACTTTTGCTGAGTTAAATTTGTTACATTTTATGAATCTTCCTTTCTCACATAAATAGTGTTATGATTACAGATCTGTTTCTCCACCTTTACAGGCTGTGTTGCTGTTGCTGACCTCTTTTTAATTGTCCATACCAAATAATTCACAGAGGCTGTGAAATATTAATGAATAATATAAATAAATGTTGTGCAGCTGTGAACATTTCATACTCAGAAGAGTCCTAAGGCTTCCTATTTAGACAAATGACATTCTGAAAGCAATCACTTCTTCCTTTTGCCAACACCCAATTCTGGGAGGTACCAAATAGCACTCTGATGCTGCTGGGATCGGCCTTTATGGTGCCATATGGCAGCCAATTATCCCAGTGTCATTAGCCACAGAACGAATGTTTCCCACATGTTCACATCAAGCAATTAGCTTCCTTATGTGAAATGGAATTGCAACATAGCAAACAAGAGTCAGAGGCTAGGTGTAGCTTGTCCAGCCAACTTTCATTTTGACGGGAGAGAGTGGCTATGCTGCTACAACTAGGAGTGGAAGCTCCTCTCACTGTGTTGGTATCGCAGACTCACATCAAAATTCTGACAGAAAGGGACACTTGTAAGCCATGCATTCCAAACTCATAGCTATATCTCCTACTCCCCCTAATGTGATATCATCCACAAATTCAGAAAGGATGGTTGCATCTGATAATCCAAATCACTGATAATGATCTCGAATAGCATTACCACCAACACATGCTCTTAGTGTCTTGGCCATGCCTATGCTGCATTCAGAAGGGACTAATTGCTCCTACCTCTTGAGTGAATTTAGAGCCTGTCTTGGGAGAAGACAGCTGGACTTGCTTAGTACCCAAATTTAAAGGATTGTTCAGGTAGATCTGCTGTAGCATGAAAACACACACAGAAGTAGTTGGGGTTTGATGCACAGGAACTAGAAAAACAGTACTTTCCAGAGAGAGGCTGGTATTTTTCTGAGCAGTACACACATTTTTTCTCCCTCTCAATTGCTTTTTTCCTCATCTCCCTTTGAATACCACCTAGCTTTATGGGAAAGGGAGAGGATCTAAGAGATCATCCTTTAATACTGCTGTCAGTATTAGAGGAGAGGATTCCAGTTTTTGCAAGTTGTAGCTGAATGACTCTGAGGTGCAGAAAGAGGAAAATGGAAACACTAGTGTGGGATGCAATCTCTGAAATAAAATATCTGTCAGTAGATCCTAAGTCTTGCCTGAGGGAATGTTCTACACTCAGCCTCATGTTTGTGGAGTTTTCTGCTTAAAGGGATTTCTGGCAGAAAAAGCTGCTGAACATGTTTTGATCTTTGCTTGCCTCCATATTCTAAGTGTGGTTGTAGAAAAGTTCTCTGTGATTCACTTAAAAGTTGCAGCAAAATTTTGCCTGAGATGAAATAGAAGTCTGAAACCAGTGTTTGGTAAACTATGAAGGAAAGGCAAGCCTTCCAAGTCTCCAACTAAAATCAGCAGGAGGAAAGACAGGAGTTCTTATCAAGAATGCTTTGAAGAGGTACAGAATCACGGAATGGGTAAGGCTAGAAAGGGCCACAGTAGGTCATCCGGTCCAATCTCCCTGCTTAAACATATTATCCTAGAGCACATTGGACAGAGTTGCATCCAGACAGGTCTGGAATATTTCCAGTGGGGAAGACTCTCCAACCTCTCTGGCCAATGTTGACCAGTGCATGGTCAACAGCACTTCTCCTATTCAAGGGGAACTTCCTGTGTATTCCAGCTGGTAGGGGGAGTCTGTAGCTGCGGACCCCAGGAGGCTAGAGACACCCCAAAAAGGTATCTCCTCGGAGACAACTCGTTAGGGGCTCAAAGCACTCCCTCAGCTGGGAGAGAGCGTCTCAGCAGAAGGGCAGAGCAGTGATCTGCTCTTGTGATTTCATCTCAGTGATTTCTCAGCTCTTTGCCCCTGTGAGATCTGCTTCTCCTTGCCGGCCCAGGATGAGAGAGAGGGGGTCTCGTTTGGCAGTTCTGCATGGGCAGCTTTATTGCAAAGGCCTCTGTGAAGGGGGCCAAGGATGAGGAGCCCCTGGCGATCAGGGAGATTTTTAGGGGTTTTATAGGGACTCAGGTGGGTGGGGGAAAGGGTACAAGACCAGTTGTTTACAACAAATCTACATAAAATCCCGAGGGTGCTTGTGGGTCCTCCTTGAGAGTCGCCCTGACCAGAAAGCTTGCTGTTATCTTAGGGTCTGGAAAGGCTTCCGCAATCCTGCTGTCTCCAGGGCAGAGCCACCGGGGTTCCGTCTGCCCCCACACTATGCATTAGTTTCTGCCTTTTGTCCTACATTTGGGATCACCAAGAAGAGCTTTGTTCTGATACCTCAGGAGGCTGACCTGGAACAGAGGCTAGACAGAGTTAAAAGAATAAAGTCGGTATTTATTAACAGGCCTTGAAAGGATACACCTTAGGTAGTACAAGAGCCCGGCTGTGGCTCTACCCAAGATGGACCTAAGATGGATGCAAGATGGACAACCGGTCATGAGTTTTCACACTCATAAGTTTTGGCAATTTGCATATTGAGGTCAATTGTCCAATTACAGCTTCAGGTTATGAAGTCCCATCCTCCCAGTTTGCCCCTCTCAGTTTGCTATTGTTTATATTTTTTGGGCCTTAAGCTGCAATGGTGTCCTTGGTTTCCAGCCTGGTCCTCAGGCTGGTAAAGGATTGTTTTGTCTAACTAAGCCGTGAAGAGAACTTGCTATCACTTTATATGAAGTTCAGAGTTACACACTAAGGCAGTACAGAATCTGAAAAATATGAAAGCTAAAACTTAAGGCATCCGTTCCATTCTCTTGACACCCTCCCTTCAGATGCTTATATACATTAATGAGGTTCCCTCTCAGTCATCTCTTCTCAACTCTGAACAGGCCCAGCTCTCTCACCCTATTGTTGTAAGAGAGATGCTCCAGTTCCTTAATCATCTTTGTTGCCTGTCACTGGACCCACTTCAGGATTCTTATGTCTCTTGTACTGAGGAGCCCAGAAACAGACACAGCACCTCAGATGTGGCCTCACCAGGGCTGAGTTGAGAGGCAAGATAACCTCCCTCAACCTCTTGGCAATGCTCTTCCTGATGTACCTCAGGATGCCATTGGCCTTCTTGGCCACAAGGGAATGCTGCTGGTTCCTTGACAGCTTGCTGTCCACCAAGAGCTACATTAAGTAGGAGAACCTCCTGCTTCTGTTTGTCCACAGGAGGAATATTCTCATTGCCTCTTGATTATGAATAATTATGCTCATTATGCCAAAGAGAGCTTTTGTGAATCTACCCTCAGCTCTCATGATATGCAGTTACCACAGCTCTGTTATTGGGCTGTTTGGGTTGTAGCAAGAGAAGGCATGGGCTCCTTGTTCCTTCAGTGGATCCCCTCTTTGTCAGGCCATGTTGATTTTTGCTTTTCTCTGAGCTATTACCCTCTACTTTAATGTTTAATAATGAAAAGCTGATATGTAAAAAAGAGCAGTTGTATCATTATTATTGTGTAAAGCCCCTTTTGTAGCCATGTCCCTAAAGAACACCTTAATTTCTTGTTACACATTTGCTTCCATTGCTCGTTATAGTGTTTTATAGTCAGTTCTTGGAAACATGCACCCTGGGCATACCTATCTCTTTTTAGCATGGGAAACTAAACTAAATCCTCTCGGATCTTCAAGACATAATATGTCAAGTGAGATGTTTCTGTGAGCATTTCTAACACCAAGTAAGTTCTAACCTTTCTGACCATCTCTTTCAATGATAGCTGTCAGACACAGCAGCTTTTTAATAGGGCCAATCCAAGTGTTCTCTCTGTGATGTTTTTAAGTAACTTTTCTGAGATTAGTGGTATTTTAGAAGTTGCTTGGAAGAGTTGGGATTTTTAGAGGCTTACTCAAACAAGTAAGCTCAGTGGTGTCAATAAGTACAGCTGTCTGAGACAGCTTTGGGCTGTCGAGATACTGCTACTATAACAACTGCAAATCAGAATGCAGCTTTCCTAGAAACTGAAGCTTTTGTGTGTACTCCCATAGGATTTTTTAAAAGGTTAGGTGTGGCCTTGTAACAATGAAAGGCATAATTCCTCCCCTTTACATTGTTTATTGTCTCAATTGATGTATTTCTAGTGAATGTTTGTTATTTTAAGATCCTTCTTTTGGCTCTTCTATTTGCACTTTTCTAGGAAAATAATACTCACTAGTACTTGTTCACTTGTCAGGGTTGGACTCAAGATTGTTACAGAATTAGTCCTCTACTTTAACAGGGATGTCAAAACGGTATTTCTCTCACCATTACGCAGGGCTTTTCCCACCATTACACAAGCTTTTGAAGACTGGTCTGGTCAAGTTGTAAGAGTGATTTTAAAACTAAAAGGAATGTAAATTATATAAACATTTCCCATCTGTCCTGTACATGAAAAAACAGCATGTGTTCATACATGCTGCAGAAATATTTTTTAATTTCTTGTTCCATCACCTAGACACTGTATTTACTATTTCTTTCTGAGCATAATCATTTGAATCATTTAGCCTAAGTAATGTTTAAGTCTGAATTACAAGCTTTCATGTCTTTATTAAATGATCTTTATGTGCTACATGTACTGGGGAGGCCACCAAATTTCATGGACTCCAACCTGATGAGAACAAAGCAGAAGTAAACCATGTTTTGGTAAGGGAGTATGACTTTCTAATGAGACTATGGGAACTATGACAAAGCTAGCTCTTTTTCACACTAATTCCACTCCTGCTTATTGCTTTGAGTTCACATCTCTTCTGCTGCTGACACATTTGAAAAATCTTCCTTTCTGATTAAAGTTCTGTGAATAATTAGATTATTTTTTATTTTGCCCTTTTAATTCTTCAGCTCAATACAAGTGTGTCACTGTTGGACACGGAAATGAAGAGCTTGACTCCAGGTAGAAGAAAGATCAGAAAGGCTTTATTTATAATTCCACACAGCCTTTTTATAACATACTGCGCTAAGGAACCATATGATTGGTTAGTAAAGACAACACTTCTCTTCATTGATTAAATAATAGAACAACACCTGTGAGAAGGTTGTTATGAGAACTTAAAAGTGCCATGACTATTTACATGGATTTGTCCTTGAGACAGGAAATTTTCCCAAAGGAAGAAAAAATCAGCAGCTAACAGGCTGAAAACTTCACAGACTAAGAAAATCAGACCCACACAAGTATTTTTGGGGAAAACATAATTTTCTTTAACCCCAAAAGGAAGCATTTGGCTTTTGGACCTGTGTTGTTCCAAAAATACAATGGACTTTTGTTTTTAATGGACATGAATTTTTTTTTTTGCTTTAGAAATAATGTATCTTTGACTTATGAGAAACTTTTGTTTATATTTCTACATGTTTCAAATTGACCAGAATTTCACATCAGTTTTCTTGATCTGAGCAGTGATTAAATGTATTAATTATCTGTTCAAAGGGATTTCCCTACTCTTCTGCTAATACTTAAGCCACAAATATGGCTAAACAAAGCTGCTAACATGTTATAGGTGTCTTCTCATCTGTTTCACATACTGAGTCACTTTCTTTACAATGTCTCCATGCAGCTTCTCAGGAGCCACTCTGACCACTTGTGGGCCTTTTTTTTTTTTTCTTTTTTTTTTTTTTAATAGCAATGAAGATGAAAAGCCTGACAGGTGTGGAAAATCTACTCTTTCTCTCCTATCAGCTGAGGAGAGAGAGGTGGCCATGGTGCAAGGTTCCCCACACTGCACTATTCCCAGAGGTGGGCTGATTTGAAGTTGGCAGTCCCCAGTGGAGAGGGCATTCATCTCCGCCCTGGACCAGACTATGCTTCACTGCAAGTAACTGCTCATTTGGTGATGTTTTCTAAGGAGAGGTCCTGTCCTCTGGAGCCTGGGCTGCAATTCTTGGGTCTGTTTCATTTGCAGGTGAATAAGGAAAGAATTCTCCAGTGAAGTAACCAGTCCTTCTGGCAAACTAAGACCTGTTGCTGCAAGGTGTTATAAGGGAATTCCCACTGGAGTCATTACACCTGCTGTGTCTGGTTTACTGTCATGCCCTAATATTTTTCCATATTGAGGTATAAAATTCTTCAAAGTGTTCTTTTCCTATTAGCATATTTCTTTCTTTTGTTGAGCTTTCTTCCTATGTTACTAGGCATCCTTTCTGGCTAGATACATTTTAATGTAGTGTTATATTTAACTGAGAAAGCTAGTTTGTCAATCTTTCTAAAGTTATGGCAATCTGTCGTTTCAGCTTGGATACCAATTTAGTGACCTCTTTTTTATTACCCAAGCCATAATCTAACTTCTTCCATCATTTTAGTAATAAAAATATTGAAAGCTAAGCAAAAGTATGCATTCCTTTATCATCTTGTTTTAGGTTTCTAACATTTTCTGGTCGTTTATTAATTACATATTCCATTTTCTAATTTAATTACTTTGCTTTTCTAATTTTCCATTACATGCTCCCCTTTTCATATTTGGCCAAATTAATTATTATTATATATTATACAGTGGTCTGTGAGGAAAATTCATAGTATTAGCTCATGATAGGGAAAGGGACTCTCTGAAATTACATCATAGTTTTTCCTTATTTGGTCATTTTCAGTGTTTCCCCTATCAAATCTATTCCATATGTAAATTGAAAGATGTTCTGTAATTCAAACTGTATTTTTTCACCTTGTACTGTCTGTCCTGCTATCCCCATGACAAGCTGGTACAAAGACTTACCTGTTGAGATTTCAGACATGCAAAAACCCAAGATAAATTCTTGTTGGATGCCCTCTGTTTTCCTGTACCCCTGGGGATGAGTTACAATTTTATAAGTGAACACAAGGAAAATGGATAGAGGCATTAAAAGTCAACAAATAACAGACTTTGAAAATATAAGTATGCTCTTATATTCATCCACGTTCAAGTGACCACTTAGGCATAGATTAGTGAGATGCAAACCAAAAAATGAGTGTGACAACCATGGACTGTAACAACTTGCTGAATTATTGACTTTACCACTCCTATGTGTATCTGGATTTGAGCCACTTGCCTGCAAATCAAGAGGAGAGTCACAGCAAGATGTAGGTCATGCCAAACATAGGGACAGTTGGGAACCTTGAACATCAGAGTTTGGAACATTTCAGGTCTTTTTTTCTATAGCTGTTCTTTTTCCGTTCAAAACTCTGATCTTGAGCAGCCCTACTTCTGGTGGGGCTGCTCACAGGATGCCCAAAGCAGGTGGGATATAGCTGTGCACACTGCAGAGGCCTAAAAGTTATGATGAGGTTATTTGAAAAATGGCCAGCTGCAGGTTATTTTTAACTTATTTGTCTGACTTTTGGGGGAATTCAGCCTACCCATCAAACCTTCATGGGAGCTGTTTCATGTGACAACATGTTGCTCTTGTTCTGATGAACATGAACCCCAGTTCCATGGTAGGTATGCTTAGTGACCAGTTATTCTGGCCTTCCCTATCTAAGTACAATCTTCTCATAAATATGTGGTCTTACCAAAACCAGGAAGATGGTAGTTATTGCTTCAAATTTGTTTTACCTACCACTTCTAAATTTAGATAACAAAAATGGTGCATACCTAATGCTGGAAAATTCCTAAATATTTATACGTTCTGATGGATGTGTGGAGACAGTAGGGGAAGAAATGTAATGGTTGTTCCTCTTCAAGCATTGCCCTTAAATTTTCAAGTAAAAGACATCTGAAGGCTAGGAGTGGAAGAGAAGATGGGTTAACCTCAATATGTTTAATTTGATAAAGGTCTTGTGTAAATATAAGAGGAAAAAACAATGGTGCCTGTATTTCTGGCAGGATGTACTGAATTCCTGACACAAAAACATGTTGGCTCCTTATGGAGACAAGAAAGTTATCTCAGCTCTGCTACTCCCTTTGTGATTATCATTTGTAATATTACACTATTGTATGTCTAATGAAGTATTTATGGTATCTCTTCTTCAAGGAAGATTAGAGGCAGAATCATAACAATTCTGTTGAAGTATGTTTCCTTAAATATTATGCTGTAAAAAGGAAGAGACTTTCTTTAGAAAGGTGAACTATGTGGGACAGCTGAGAGAGATGTTAATTTTTGCATGTGGTGGAATGGGGACCAGTTCAAGGTGCCTGCTAAAGGCTTGCCATGCTCTGTAGGTACTCTTTTGTCCTTTAGAGGAATGTGTAAATCCGCAAAACCACATTTGGCTTCTCAGACTCTTCTCAGTTTCTTCATTTAGGGCTGTGTTGTTGCTGCTAAACTGCCTACAAAAAATGACAGTACTGACTTGCTGCTCACATTCATTTTTTTCACTGGTATAATAAACCCTCTGCCCCAGAACCGTAAGTGGGAACTGTAGATTACTGCAGATTTGAGGTTATATGCTTCTTGCAAGATTTCTGAAACCTGCAGGAGCTGGGGCCAGATGGGCAACTGAATAATGATCCCAGGGGATGGCAGAATCTCTGCTTGATTGGTGTCAAAAGGTGTATTTCTACTCAACTTTCTTATGTGTTACCCTCCTACTTTTTTTCTTTATAGCACTGATAAGGCTGAGGTAGGTTTAAGGTCATTGCATTTCAGTTTATCCATTATATATAAATAAAGTGACAAACACATTACTTTTGAATGAGTTGCTGCATCATTCTAAAAATGTAGAAGTGCTTTTGCATTTCTTCTGGTTATCTTTTTATTGCTGTGAATTTTAAGAATATATTGAGTCCACACATAATTTTTTTTGATACAACTAATGTTTATCACTTGACATTTACTTTTTATATCCCTTGACTATATTTAAATTTTCAGGGTTTTTTCCCAACATAAAGGTTAGTGTCTTGAGCAATAGCTTACAGACTAACCAAACTGTTTTATTAAAATCAGGTAAGGTACTGGTCTTACTCTATTTTTTCCTCCTTTTTTAAAGTTCAGTGAAGGAAAGAATAAAAGGTTAGAGATAAAAACCAGAGAGAAAAACAGCAGAAAAAAGAGAAACATAAGGAATGATGAGGAGAAGGTCTGCATGCAGCATTCAGGGTTAACTTAAAAATAAACTCTCCTTTTTCCAGATTGCAGAATAGTTTAGGTTGAAAAAGACCCCTAAGAAGATCAACTGTTAATCCAGCATCGCCAAGTTCACCACTGAACTACATATCCAAGTGCCACATGTTTTTTGAACATTTCTAGGGCGGTCATTCCATCATTTCCCTGGGCAGCTTGTTCTGATGCCTGACCATGATTTCAGTGAAGAAGTTTTTCCTAATATACAATTCAAACCTTCCTTGGCTCAACTTGAGACCATTTCATCTCATCCTGTCACTTGTTACTTGTGAGAAGAGTCTGACCCCCATCTGGTTACAGCTTCCTTTCAGGGAACTGTAGAAAGTGATAAGATCCCACCAAAGCCTCCATTTCTCCAGTCTGAATAACCCCAGTCTCATTGGCCACTCTTCCTAAGAGTCATGCTCCGGTCCCTTGACCCAATTTTGTTGCCTTTCTCTGGGTATGTTTGAGCAACTCAATGTCTTGTAGTGAGGGGTCCAAAAGTGAACAAAGTACTCAAGGTACATCCTCAGAAGTTTCAAATACAGGGAGACAATCACTTCCCATGTCCTTCTGGCTTCACTATTCCTAACAAAGGCCAGAATGCCATTGGCCTTCTTGGCCACGTGGGCACACTGCTGGCTCAAGTTCAGATGCCTTTCAACAGGCACCCCCACATCCTTTTTCTGCCAGGCAGCTTTCCAGCTATTGATCCTAAAGCCTGTAGCACTGCATGAGGTTGTTATGACCCAGGTGGGTACCTGACACTTCACTGTGTTGAATCTCTTACCACTGGCCTCAGTAGATGGATCCAGCCTATCCAGGCCTGTAGAGTCTTAAGCAGATCAACACTCCCACCTCACTTGGTGTTGTTTAACGATAATTGTCTATTTTTTCAAGACCTTTGGGAATTTATATCACTAAGTGTGTTTCCTTCAGGGAAATGGCTAGCAAGGTCTTTACTTCTTCAGCTTCCCAAGACTGGGCTTTTTTTTTTTTTTTTTTGATTTCACTTTTTTATCAGTGTTTAATTACTGTTTTTCTGAGCTCAATAGTGTTCTTTTCCCCTTCTCTGTATTTAGCACCCATCAAGCTTAAAAATAAATGTCTAGTCTCAAGTACAGATGTCTTTTCTGTCTGTGATTTCTGTTCAGAACAACTTAACGTGGGGATATCGCATTGGGTTTGCATGGCCTGGGTTTTGATAGCGGGGGGCTGTATGGGTGGCGTCTGTGAGAAGCTGTTGGAAGCTTCCTTCATGTCCAGCAAAGCCAGTCCCTAGAGGCGCCAAAGATGGATGGGCTGCTGGTCAAGGCTGGGCCAATTAGAAATGATGGTGATGCTTCTTTGATAACATTTAAGAAGAAAGGAAAAGAAAAGTTGTTGAGCAGTTGTAATTGTGGCCAGAGAAGAGGAGGGTGAATATGTGAGAAGAATAACTATGCAGACATCAAAGTCAGTGGAGAAGGAAGGGAAGGAGGTGCTCCAGGCACTGGAGTTGAGATTCCTCTGCAGCCTGTGGTGAACACCATGGTGAAGCCGCTGTACCTCTGCAACCCATGGAGGACCACAGAGATTAAGGCCTGGTGTGGAGGAGACACATGCCAGAGCAGGTGAATGCCTGAGAGAAGACTGTGACCCCATGGGGAGCCCATGGAGAGAGGAGCGCCCCCCTGGAGCAGACTGTCCTTGATAGACTTGAGTTCTGTGGAAGACTTACCCATGCTGCTGCAGTTTGGGACAACTATTGCCTGTAAGATGGATTGCAGAAGTTCTTGCAGAACTATTTCCTATGGGCAGGACTCCACAATGGTGCAGGGGAACTACTCCTCTCCCCGAGTAGCAGGTGAAACCACAGGAGATGAACAGACTGTAATCCCCATTCCTTGTCTCCTTGCACTGCTGGGAGAAGAGATAAAGCTAGGAAGGAGGGAGGGGTTGGGAGATGGTGTTTTTGAAGGTTTTATTTTACTTCTCATTATCTTGCTGTGATTTTGTTAATAGTAAATCTAATTAATATCTTTAATTCGATCCTGTTACGCCCATGGCACTATTTGGTGAGTGATGTCTCCTCATCCTTAACTCATTAAGCCTTTGTTATAATTTCTCTCCTCTGTCCAACTGTGGAGGGAAATGAGAGAGTGACTTTACTGGGTGTCTGGAATCCAGCCAGGCTCAATCCACTACATAGATAAAAGTGATACTGTAACCCTCTGTCATTGCAGGATTTTATTAGGAGTATTGCTGGAGATGGGAATCACCTCATTTTGTTAAATTCTCTGTCTTTGTTGAAGTGTTTCTGCATTTAAAATACCCACCAAAAAGTAAAAACAGCAATAAAAGTCTAAGACAATTATTTTGATCAGATAGATGGTTTACCCTTGGGTTTGCCTTATAGAGTAGGATCTCTATCTATGCAGCTGAACAGAATTAATGTCTTTGTGCTTGCAGGACCCAACACAGAGACGAAAATCCAAACTTCTCTCCTCCACACCAAACCAGCAGGGCATGTCCACAGCTTCATGCTTGCTGTTTATTATGAAAATGACATGAATCAACTCTGAAATAGAAACTTCATAACTTAAAATTGTCCTGAGCCTATGGGCGGTTACCTATGTGTACATGTTGATGGTAGACTACACCATTACTTCTGGCTTGGCTGCATGCTAAACACCTGTATAGTTCCAGACTAGTAGGAATGTTTTGTTTATCATTTCTCCATACAATGTGCTCAAGTCAGGCATAACTCTGTCAGCCCATTACAATCTGTGGAATGATGTCTTCTGGTTCTTGGTGTTGTTCCTTGGGGTTCTTGCCCCAGAGTTTGCATGTTTCAGCTGCTGTTACTGAGGACTCTGTCAGCCTTTTCTGAATATTGAGAGCTCTTCAGGGTACATACACTTACCTAAAAGGAGCACACATTTTCTTTAGGAATGTTATTCTATTTTTTTAGAAATAAAAAAATAAAAGAAAAACATACCTTTCTGAAAAAAAATCCTGATGGTTGTGCTGTTAAATCTACAAGATTATTTTGTGAAAGTATAAATTCATATAATTAATGGGGTGATTTTTAAGATATCTTTGTTTTCTTTCTGCATTTCTACAGCAATGTCAGTGAAGCCATCAATAAATCTGTTGTCTGTAACAAAATATTATTCAGCCCCTTTTGCCATATGTTGTTAAGCAGCCATCATTTAAAAAGTCTTGTAGTCATTAATAATCTTGAAAGGACTTGTTATGTGGAATGTCTGGCATTATAATACACATTACCGTTACCCTGGAGTCTCAGGCATCAATATCAATCACATGGTATTCTGTCATTACTTGACAATGGCATAATTTTGGATGTTGACTTGTCACTCCTGCCAGAGAGTAGGTGCTTGTGAAAACGTATTTTAACTGCATCTACAGCATAAGACAGAGTTGAAATGATGACTGATCAGATGAAGGGGGGAAGAACCTTTATCTGTGTTGCAATTAAAAACAATATTTTTTGGTACTGTGTATAAAGAAAGCTAAGTCTTGAGGATCCTCTAAGTACTCAAAGTATTTTTGATTGACAGTGTTTTTATCCCAGTCCTGGGAACATGCAAAGAAAAGTAAATGAATAAAATGTTACTTAGAAATGTTTTAAATAAATCTGAACCTAAACATTCAAGACTCTTTATGAAACCATAACTGCATCCTAATGCTTTTCTTGTCACCACACTGTTGGCACTAATATTGATGAGTGTCAGTGGTACAAACACATAAATGTGACCATAGTTTTTCTCACTTGCAAGGCCCAGTGTTTGCTCATTAATAATCCATTTTTGTGCTATTTGCTGAAGTAAAACCATTGCCCTTCTCTCCTGATTCCTCTACACTAGTGCTGCACATTCATATATGCTGGCTCTAGTGTCTATGCCTGCTTTCTTCTAAACTTTAGACTCTTTTGGCAAAAGCTAAAGCCACAGAAAATAGTTTCTCAGTTATACTTGTTTTTTCCTGGTCTAGCTTGTCATAGTTTTAACTCCAAAAGTTTAACTGGATTCTGTTAATTCAAAGCACCTCATTCAGTGGGGTGAGCTCTATTGATATATAATGCGAAATTATCATTATGTCAGAGTAAGAATATTTGCACTATGTTATACCATCTACAGGCTGTAGAGATAGCCTGCATCTTACACACAAGGATGACAAGTAACTTTGTTTTATTGACTTTTGCTTTTCAAGCCTCTGAGCTATGAAAATTAACTCCTTTGTTTAGCTGTGGCAAAAGGAATTAGTGTTCACATGAATGCAATTTAGTGCTTTAATCTAAGCAAAAGCACAACCTAAGACCCAGAAGAGTTAAGCTCTACTAAGGAATTTAAAATACTAAACTGTTCTTTATCTGTATGAATAAAATAGGAGTGGAACTGCTGTAAGAAAAGAAAGTAGGGAGTGGGAAAATAACACTACAGGAAAATAATAAAATTAATTTAATTTGCTCAGTTTGAACTTAATATACTTGTTTTACAAGAGATTGGATGTTTTCTGTATCAAAATAGAGAACTGAAATTCCGACTCTGTTCTCAGAAATCTGAAATTCCAAATTCAGTGAAATATTTATAATCAGGCTGCTGTGTTAGGGCAGAATTTTTTGATTGAGTGGTTTATATTTATATATTTTAGAACGACTTTTAAAAGAATTAATAATTGAAGGCACAGAAGTAAATGGCAGAAACAGATGGAATTCAGTATGCATTTGCCAGTCAATGTGCCAGTTGTGGTCTAGATCTGTCTATGTGATGGCTTTCTTCTTTACATAATATATATTCCAGAAAAATGGAGAAAGGAAGTTTCAGTCCAGTTAGACTTTGTGAAATTATGGTGCTATGTGTTTTTTAACCTGAAGGAAATGGGGATCAAAATTAGAAAAGGAAGGTGGCATAGGCAACTGGCTGATGGAGAGGCAACAACAGGTTGTGAGAGAAGGTGAGTGACAAGGGATATCTACAGAAATTTTCATGACCTTGGAGCTGATAATATTAGCAAATTAGGATGACAGAATAGGAAGAACAAAGAAATACAAATATTCAGGAAGCCCCATCAGTGAAGAGGACCAAAGGATAAAATAGAAAAAAACCCGTAATGACTGAGAGATGGAGCAACTACACAGGGATGAAATTTAACATTGGAAGTGTAAGGTTGGACATCTTTATATTTAGTAACAAGAAAATATTTCATAATCTTATAATGTGGCAGTGAAAGAAAAATATAGTCTCAGGCCTACTGTTCATTAACACAGTACAAGTAGTAGTGTATAGCCAATGCTATTCTAGGAAGTGTCAGGCAAGTTATTTTAAAGGAAAGAATTTGAAGAAGCCATTACTCAAGTCCCCATGTAGAGTACTGCAACATTCTCATTCAAGAAATTTTGAACACAGAGGTACAAGTAGGTTGATTGGGGACTAGTAGATCCAGGCTCTAAGATAAAAGCTTAGAGTGAATGTGACTGATGCCACTAAGTACATCAGAGAAGTAAATGCAAGAGAGGGAGAGGAGCCATTTGAGCAGATGAACAATATTAGTGAAATAAGGGGTTTTCCCGGCCAAGAATAATATTTGACTAGAAAAATGGTGGTGTTAACCATCACAGCAAGGAGGTTCAGTAAATGATTTCTCAGAAGGTAATGGAGGGCCAGACAGAGTTGTCAGATGGACTTGACATGTTTGAGAGAAAGAATCTCATATCTGGTAAGGTATTTGAGAAATAATATGGTTGTTTATGCCAGTGGAGGACTGATTTCAGCACAGTGATTTCTTTCTATTCTATGTTTACCCTGATTTATCTGATGTAGAAAACAGCTAAGAATTGGAAGAACACTATTATATACAGTGATGCTACTTCACTGCTGTAAAAATATTTTTTCAACCTAATGATTCATAATTCCCCACTAGAGGGGTGAAGTAGAGCCAGAGTGGTTTTGTGTACTCTAATCTTACCTTACTTGGAATACAGTAGTAATTACCAATGAAAAAGAAAATATTTTAAGATCTTCATTATGGCCACAAAAATTTCCATCATTGGAGATAAATGAATTATTTATTACACCTGCTGGAATCTGTGTGGGCAGAGATGGTATTGAAATCACGTCTATCTTATACATTTATGTGTCAAACAGGCCTTTACCCTCTGAAGTAGATGCTATTGCTTCCAGCATGTGTTCCCACCTTCTGGAAGAAGTGCCATTTCTGTTTAACATCTATGTTTCTGTACAAGAGCATTATATTATAAGATCCTAATTTTTTGCTGTAGTTGATATTATCTTGAAATTTAAAACTTCCAAAGACAATGGAATAGGGCTATTTCAATAACCTCTGAAGCATCAAAGTTAGAAATTATTGACTCATTTCAGAGAACTTGAACAGAAGAACATGTCATTAATGTGTTTAAATGCAATTTGAATTGGTGCTGTGCAGGCAAAATTTCTGTTCCCATGAAAAAATTAATTTGTTTATAGTTTGCTTCCTCAATAAACATTTTGCTACGATTAGTAATTTCATTCTGAGAAAGCAGAAAGGAAATTTTCTCCCCAGTACTTCCCCCCCACACCATTGGTATAATTTGACAAAAATATGTGGAAGATCAAGAAGAATGAGCTTAGCTTGATGATGAAAAAGGCCACTGGACAACAGCAGATTGGCAAATGGAGAAGGCAGAAGAATATAGCAGAAGTCAACCATCAGCTTTTGTGGTGGGGATGAAAGATGAAAGAGTTGGTAGGAAGGGAGAAGGACAAAAATAAAGGACAGATAATTTTGAACCTCTTATTTATGGGGAAACCACTGAAATCTGTGGACATTGTACTGGGCCAAGAGGGGAAGACCTGCAAACAAATGTAGTGAAAAGGGTACCTCAGATTATATAGGTGAGGAGTTCTACTACACTGGAGAAACAGAGTTACTTAGTGCAGAAAACTGCAGGCCAGAAGGAGAAAATGTCCAGTGTTTGCTGGGAGAAGTTGGTCTGCTCTGGGATTTCCCTTAGGGATACTGAGTATATCCAAGAGCTGAGATAGAAACTGTGTATATCAGGGGAATAAGTAAGAACTAGTGACTTGTTGGACAGGCACTGTAAAATTATAGAAATATCCTATCTTTTGCAAAGAAACTTTGCAGAGCATTGTTATTCAGGATATAATGATTCTAGATTGATACACCCCAATGATAGTCAGTGTCTGCACATACTGCAGGTACATGAGCCAGAGACTTTCACTCATTGTTTACCATGAGTAAATTAAGATTGTTTTCTGAGTTGTTTAATTGTCAATTAGCATGAGAAAGAAGAGTTGAATTTCACTGTGCTTGTTGCTTAGTTAAATTATATTTGACATGTCTTCTCTAAACCTTCAATTGCATGAACACTTCTCTTCGTTTATCCTTAAGTATGAAAGGAAATCATAACCTCCATGATCGCTCCTCAGCCTAAGATATGCAAGTGGAACTTTATGTGATCTTCTCAGTGCATTGATTTGATCTTGTCTGTGGACTCATTCACACTTGACTTGCCAGAAAGAACTTCTTTTGCTATTTAGCTTTCTCCAAGGAATATTTTGACCTTACTTTCTGCAGTGTGTTTATATCTACTCTCTTTGCAAAGTGATTTTTATTCTCCAAAGAGCATGCTGTTGCCAGTTTTCACATTTTTTCCACTTGTTTCATCTTCTGTTTTTAAGAAAGAAACAAAATTTTGACATTTTCAGTCCATATAGAAGGAATGAATTGTCTGGGGAACTCAGGAGTAAAAAGGCAATCAAAATCAATTAACACTTTTTTTTTTTCTGTTTGGTTTGGTTTGGTTTTTGTTTTTTGGTTTTTTTAGTTTTCTGAATGTATTTTGGTCATGCACATGGGTATTTTTTTAGTAGGAGAGAAATTTTGTGGTCCTTATTATACTTTGTGTAATCAATACTTGAATAATTCAGAATGCACTGTGTGCAGAGAGCAGCTATCCAAGCGCTGTAGTTTAACCCCAGCTGGCAACTCAGCCTCACACAACTGTTTGCTTACTCCCCCGCCAATGGGATGCGGAGAGAATTGGAAGAGTAAAAGACAGAAAACTCATGTCTTGGCTTAAGACACTTCAATAGGTTAAGCAAAAGCCACACACAAAAGCAAAGAAAAATAAGGATTTAATTCATTGCTTCCCATGGGCAGGCAGGTGTTCAGTCATCTTCAGGGCAGTTGGGTTCCATAACACCTATTGGTTACATGGGAAGACAAATGTCATCACCCCGATCTTCTTCCTTCTTCCTCCAGCTTTATATGCTGAGCATGACACTGTATAGTATGGAATATCTCCTTGTCAGGCAGTCAGCTCTCCTGGCTATGTCCTTCTCCAGCTTCTTATGCACCCCTAGCTGCCTTGCTGGTAAAGAAAGCGTAAGGAGCAAAAAAGGCCTTGATGCTGTGCAAGCACTGGTCAGCAATACCAAAAAAATCTCTATATTATCAAAAGTGTTTTCAGCACAAAAATGCAAACCATGGCCCTATACTAGCTAGTATGAAGAACACTAACTCTACCCCAGCTGAAATCAGCACAGGAAGTAAATGTTATCTTCATATATTGTGACACCACAAGTAAAATACTAAAGAAAATAAATCTCTAAGTCTCATTCCTCAGTTTGTTTCTACAGAATGAGGAGATTTGTCCTAACAAGAAAACAGCAGTATTTGTGGTTGCCAGGTATCTGAACATTTTCCCCCTTTCTCAGGCCCCTCTACACTTTCTACTCCACACTTTTTCCTCTCCAGTGTTTCCTATTGTTAGCTGATCTTAAAAATAGTTTTAATTACCTATATTCTTTAAATGATGCTGCTTACTACTGAAGGATTCTGAAAATAAAGGGAAATAGTGTTTTTTCTGCATTTGAATCAAGATGACTTATCCACATAATGTTGGTGAAATCCTAGCTGATAACTTTGATGTTAATGATATTACAAGATGAGTTCTGCAGTTTCTGGTATTTTTGATGTTTATATTTATCTGCATTGTTATACTGCCCAATTTATTTTGATTAGTAAAAGGTTAAATAGAAAACAGTATTTTTCAAATCAGCTTCTGTTTCTCTGAAGACTTCAATGTCATTCAGAAAAAAAATCATCATTGATCAAGTTTAATGAAAAGGCATCATCAAATTTAAGGAAAATCAGTAAGCCTGAAAATGCTCATCACTTTTATGATATTTAATAACACAGATCTTTTCTCTTTATCTTTTTTTTTTGTACAATTATTTTGATTACTTAAAATTTCAAGCTTCTGCTCAGCTTTATTCATAAGAACAAAAGAATTTGATGCTTTCAGGCCTAATATCCATGATGTAACTATACAATGGAGACTACCATTTACCCCAGTTCTAAAAAAGAGCACTTATATACTGGAATTAAATTAATTGAATATTTATCCATGTAGCCCATTTATGTGACAAATACCTGAAGACTTGACTTGCCTCATAGGTAAGCCTTTTCTTGAACCAGATCCTTTCAGATCTGTATGTCTACATTCTTTTTGTATTTATTTCTTTCTTACAGAGATGAAAGAGATAAATAATGGAAATGGTTTCCTTTTCAGATTTTCACAGCGATTGTGCCATGCAGTTCTTGTTGGGTATGTAGCAAAATAAATGAGGCTTTAAGAGACACTCAATGTTTTTAGCTCCTGCTGTACTCAATGGAAACAGCAGGACTTTCCATTGTGTATAAGGCCACTTCATTTGGGTGCCATGAAGAGGACTTCTAATTTCCAAAAGTATGTGATAATGAAAGTGTACACTAAGAGATTGGAGAAATAAAGAATTTCTGTTCTACTCCCTTCATGCTTTGCCACCTGTCTGGGTTTTTATTTTTTTTTTTTTTCACTGAATCTGTTTGGGTATTTATTTCCCTTCATTGAAACTGCCACTGCTTCTTTTCCATAATTTAACAGCATTGCAGAATATCAGGGGTGGGGGACTAGGGAGAAGGGAAAGAGGGACATTCCTCTTGGGAAAATTCACTTCACCTGTTATGGTTTAATTTCATTACTTTTCCTATACGACTTTTGACATTTTCCATTTAAGTTTTCTGTATAATGTGTTTTATTCTTATTACTTACTATTCAGCCCATCACTTAGTCTCAAAATCGTACCATAACTGCTTTGCTTATTTCTTTTTACTAATGATTTTCTTCAGATGCTTACAATGTGTTCATTTCAAAACAGATTTATAACCTAGAGCCTTGTTAAGATACATGTCTGGATCACTGAATGGATAGGGAACTTCTTTCGCTTTTTTTTTGTCTGATGTTTTCCTTCTTTCCCTTGACACTGTGACTGGGAGATAATTTGGGATACAAACTGGCAAGATTCAGGAGTACAAGAAAGTAAAACTTGTTTAGCAGATTGAAAAAAAAAAAAAGACAAGAAATTCCTGGAGACACTTGTGCTTCTTAAAAATTTTTGATGTCGCAGCCTACGTGTTTGAATGTTTACTCTTTCATTAAGCTTAGAAAAAATAGTTGATGCAGGTCCTGAGAAAGAACTTATAAAATTGCATGTCTCTTTTCTACTTACTTGATTTCCACAACTGTAATGCCCATGCAGCCTGCAGCTTTTTTTTGATCCCTGTAAGGCCATTGGTGTAAGAGATGATACATGATAATCCTTGTGGGTCTCTTCCAGTTTAGAATGTGATTCTGAGGGATATTCTAGAGAAGTAGGTGTTATTGCTAGGTGGTATGTGTTTTCATTCCTATTTTAGATATAGTTGTTGAGAATAAAGCAATTTAGGTGGCAGAAGCTGCAAAAAATATTTAAATGATCTTAAAATTCTACCCTACAGTGACATAGAAAATACATCAAAATTAAAATAGTTCATATAGTTTACCTGATCTCTTCTTTGTGTCAGGGATATTTTATCTGGTCCTGATCCTATTCCCATAGAAGAAGCTGTCTGCTTGCTCCTTGTGCTCCTGACTTGAGTCAGCTTCCAGGGAAATAGGAGAAAGGTTGTAAAAATCTGTTGTGCTTGTATTGTATTTTCCTATTTTATTACTGAAATTAGCCTTGTATAGTTTAATTTACAGTCAATGCAATTACATTTACTCTAACTTTTGAGATATTATATATTCAGAGATATTTCTTCTATTTAAAACAAGGAAACTAGAATCAGGCTTGCATTTTTGAGTAGTTTCATTGTATCTTACAGTAAAATTCTAGGCTGGCCTACTGTAGAACTCTCAGAAATGGTATCTTATGGAAGTACCAGCATGTCTGCTGTTGAGCTCAGCACAGCTACCTTTGAAAGAATGAGCTAAGTTTTCCACAAAATTGTAATGAAAAATACAGAAAAAGCAAAGTACTACTGCACTTCAAAAATGCACACAGTAAGCGAATTTTTCTTTGCTTTGCTAAATGAAGTTTTATGCTACATTTATGTTTCTTGCTTGTCAATACAAGGTTATGGCAAGATTAGGTGTTGCATCAATGTACTGAGAATAAGGTCAGATGAGTAGTCATCCAGTCTCTAGCTTCTCTAGCTTCTAGTATTGTGAAAAGGCATGCATTCACAAGAAATTGTGATTCCTAGGTAAAATAGGCATGGAGCATTTACATTATCTTCCAAATTATTGAATTGCACAACTTTCTGAGTGCTTTTAGGGCCTAACTTGGGATTGTAAACTAGAATAATTAATAGGCAAAGCAAGTTGAAAGGAAGAAAACAGAAGGCTTGAGTAGATGCCGTAATGGTGAGAATAACTGAGGAATGTTGTCAAAAACATGTTGTGCAATTTTGTTGGCCATTTGTGATTCATAGTGAAAAGATAAATTTTGACAAAGAAGATGGGCTCAACTTAGCAATGTGAAGAGCAAATTAAAAATACTATTTTGTTTTGTGTTCACTCACATGTCTGGCTTCTCGGGTAAGGAATATCTGTAAGTCTGGCTGTAGGGCTTGGAAGTGATGTACAGCTTATTCATCTGAATGTAGTCATCCTCTAGTCTTTTTTTTGGACGGTTCTAGTGATGCTTCTAATGATTGGATTAGGTGGGAAAAATACTCTGTTGGACAAAATGTTCTAGCCTTCCTTACACTACTTTATAACAGGTAGACTAAGGTGTGTGGACTTGGTGGAATCATCTCCTTTCCCTTTTCAGAGCTCATAGGTATGTCAGCCAAGGCCTTAAATGTGACAGAGAGGCCACAGAGAGGTGGAAATAAAATGGAGAAAAACAGTTCTTATGAGATAATTTATTAGATGACTTTGACCCTTTTTCTACTGGTTCTTGATTGACTAGTGGACAGAATGTGATTTGGGCCCATTTTTTTATTATTTATAATAATTAGTTGAATGATTTTGGGGATATGGGTGTGAAGATATCAGTCTCTGAATTTGCTTCTCAATGAACCACTGAAGTTACTTCTCAAAGAGAAAATCACTACTAATTTTCTATTTCTTCTGGCTCACCAATGGCATTAAGTAGTTCTTTATTCCTGGGCTGAAGGACTTTCATATTTTTTCAGATGGTGCTCTTCTTTCTTCATCACCTGATATGTAAGTACTCATGTGCACATGCCATCATGCCCTTTATTCCCTTGCTTTTTTCTCCAAATATCCTAGTGAATATGACTTTTTTCCTCAGAGACATGCATCAGTACTGAAAAGAGTTCAGGAATGTTACCTTTTTCAACAATGGTTCATGATTTTTTGAAAAATAAACCCAAACTTGCTTGTTTTTTCAGTGCTCGCCTTGTGTTAATAAGCTACTACAACACAGCATTTTATGCAAGTAGTAAATAGCTCTTCTAAGGATGGAGGATGGGAAGCTTTTTTATCCATTAATTAATGGCTTGTAGCTTTCATTTCAAGACAAAGACAATCTAGAACAGTTATTTAATTTCTAAATCATGTTTTAAGAAACACTGTACCTTCTTCCCCTTAGTTCATTCTCATTTAACATTGGAATAGTAGGTTAACATTGAAAATAGGGCATCAGAAACAGGTTACCAGCTGTGGAAAAGGGATTTCTTTTTGTTCCTCATGGAAATAAAATCATGTCCATGTATATTCCTATCCACTTCTATTACGCACTACTCACAGATTATCAATGCATCACTTCTCACTGTGTCAGGGAATTTTAATAATTGCCCTTCTGTTGAGCATTCCTGGGGATTTCTCTTTAGTCTGTCCTTCTCAGTTGGTTGTATGCAGTAGCAGATTGATTGGAAGAATATCATGAGGGATGGACCCATGGGATTATAATTAGATTTTTATTGGTGATTTTGTTTCACTGAATATGTAAATTAAAAAAGAGTAAGAAATTTCTTAGATATAAGCCAGAAGACACTGACCAATACACAATGATATTGCTGACTACTCGTGAACAGATTTCTGTTTTGTGAAGTGCCAGTCATCATGCTATTGAGCTTTGAAAATGAAGCTAAGTTTTATTTCAAGCTGCAACAGAGCAGGGGATATTCTGAAAATGCTAAAAGCTTTGCTTTTGCAGTTTTACATCTGCACATCCTACTTCTATCTTCCCCTCCTTGCCTGGATCCCAACAGCCCCATAGGAATGAGGTTTGCTGAGACACAGAAGTGAGTCATTTCCCCCAGCAGATGAAATATGCCTCTCATTTCTTCTGGACTCTGGGAGAATTTATTTTCTATTTCAGCAGGCAAGAGCTGAACTTGAGTGTTTAGTTTCCAAATGATGAGGTGTCTGAAAGGATTCAGCACAGTGTAAGCTCTAGTATGTCAGTGATTTAAAAAGTGATTCGGAAGGAGGTTGCTGAAGTGAAAATTATAAAATTTCCTTTATTTTACAAACAGGGCAAACTGTAAATCCAAAACCTGGTTTTGTCTGTGGCTTTAATCTAGTAAATGTCACTCAAAACAGTATTTCCTATTTTGTATAAGGGGGAGGCTCAAGTGAAATATTTCTCTTGTCAACTTTCATGCTACCAGAGGAAAGTTTTTCCTCAATCTCTGAGGTCTCAGCTAGCTGGGGGATCAGGACTAGGAGTAGCTGAAGGAGACAGCACAGGTCTAAATAGCTGCTGATGTCTCACTCTTCCTCCCCACTGGTGGTGGGAATGACAGTCTTGTGTCCTTGGGACCAGAGATTCCAAAGGCATGTCCTGATGCTTTCAGGGAAAAAAGCAAAATTAGGCTGAAACGAGAATAAAAAGACTATTAGCCCTTCCCTGCTCTATTTCACTCTTCAGTGGTGTGTGAGAGCTTTGAATTCCTATGAGTAAGGGTTTTTATGTGAAGAGTCAGTTGACAGTGAGAAAGAGAGATTTGGGCAGAGTGGTAGTCTATGCACCAGTAGCCAGTGAGTTGCAATGGTATGTGTTATGAATGAGTGAGATTGCTTAAAAAATCACTGGTAAGGGTAGAAGTAAAAACTGATTAAATATTAAGCGACAGCATGACAACGTTTGTTGGCAAGATTCAATCTACTACTTACTAGACAGTGGCACACCAAGGAAAAAACCCAACAAAACAAAATCCAGCCTGCGTATGTGACAAAAGGACAGTGAGAGCAAGGATAAAAAGGAATATAGCCTGAAAGTGTTAACAGTATTCAAACTTAACAGTACTTAACCTTAACTTATATCTTAACCTTAACAATTTAACAAAGGAACAACACTTAGCTTAAACCTAACTTAACTTATAAATTATAACTTGACCGTAACAACTTAACAGAAGAATAACACTTAACAGCATTTAACCTAACTTGTAGATTAAGCTTCGCAACTTAGAAAAAAACAATACTTAGCAGCATTCCACTTAGCTTTTAACTTGTGACTTATATTTATGGGCCTTACTTACTTAGATATCCAAGGTACTTAAAAATCTAAGAAACCAGTATTTCTCAGAGCTTTGCTATAACATATGCGCATGTGCATGCACACAGACATAACAGGTCAGTGCAAGTAAGGTACCTATGAAAAATTCCCCTTCCCAAGCTAAGTGAAATGGATGCTTTTGCATCTCCCCAGTGGGTGTAGGGTTGAGTATTGAGGAGTAAAAATATTGACCCAGCATGCGTCATTGTTTGTCGATCCTCCGAGTACAAAAACTTGAGAGTTCACTAGCTCTGAGAGGTGTCCCACTCAGAGGGAAATTGATGGACACAGCCTGCTGCAGTCTGGGAGAGCCCAAAGGGTCTCATTTTGGCTGCTTTTTCAAAGATTCCAGACAGGTGTGTTCCCTCTGCCATGTCAGGTTGATCAATCAGATATCATCCTCTAAGGTGTCTGTCAACAGCATACATGCCAACTTGTCCATAGACTAGACCATTGATTGACTGAAGCTACAGGTATTGGAGGAGTTTCAACTCTCAGTAACTGACCAGCTTTATTCTGTACAGCTCAAAAACTTGAGGACAAGGAACCCTCAGTTTACTAATACTAGTGTTTTATATGTTGTTGCATTAATCTTTGTGTAATACATATTTTTCAAACCAGAATAACAAATGCAGTCAGTGTTCAGTATCACAGTGGAGGGAATTAATTCTTCTGAGCTAACAAACTTGTCATCAGTGATAATGGCTTTTGTGTTACAACTGTCTTGTCATTGGAGATTACAGTTTGATGTGAAATTTAAATCCAGTAGTTCTCAAGAAAGTGTAGGTTATTAGAGTGCATAGTAAGAGTTAGGTATTATTAGTTGTATAAGTAATGGTTCACACTTACAAGTTTCTGCTGCCATCACAAGTTAGGTTATGACTCAACTTCTGCTCAGGCATTTTTAATTAAAAAATGTAGCCACAAAAACTGAACACAAACCTCAAACACACCAAGAAATTAATAATGCCACTATGAGACAGCTAATTCCTTAGTAACACTCACAAATTCTGGTCTCTCTGCAGCTGAGGGGATGAGAACCTGGATCCCCATTCTGGTTTTCTAAGATAAATAAAAATCATCTTTTTACTGTATTTTTCTGTCATCTTCCATGCTTATGGAAATGCAGAGGTTTCTTTTAAAATACACGAATTTCATAGTTTTTTCAAAAAGTAAAGAGGCCTAAAGATTTATTTGGAGATCTGTTTTTAATCCTGGAACCTGCTTCTTGACCCAGGAAAGTAATTTGTTTACTCCCCTCTCTGTGGAGGATTTACTCACCAGGGCTGTCTCACTGAGATCAGTGCTACTTCTTGTTTCCATGATGATGCACCTGGTTCAGGGTCAGCTGGGACCACACAGTCCTGGGAGGAAGGATTTATGGAAGGATTTGTTCATCAGCTGAGGGAATTGCAACAGGAAACAGTTGGGAGCCAGATAGTAGTAAGTCTGCTTTACTGCACGATCAAAAGTACTAAGTGATTGGCTTGACATACAACACAGCTAATAGCAGTGTATATAGAGAATTTTTTTCACCTGTACGTATTTTTTGTTTGTTTTTAAATGAGTTGGTTATTTTTGTCCAACCCTGCAAAGCTGAATGGAAATACATAAACAGGTATTTCTAAAGGAGATATTTCTATGGAATTTAGAGAAAGAAAAATGTTAGGTTAAATCTGTGCTTACACTTGCCTTAATCTGGTGATTTCAGTGGTGCCCTTCTGTTCTCTGATGATTTGTTGAATACACAGTGTTTCATGTTGTAGATAACTCCAGCTCAAAGCTGGGACATGTTGGTTTTAATAAAATGCATCTAATCCTTAGAACCATTTAACATCTGGAAAGCAAGTTGTTAAAAACCTAAAGTACATCTAATCCAGTGAGCTGCTCAGAGACTAGAAGAGGAGCTTTTTCTTTATGGAGTGCTTTAAAAATGTGTATTGCAATATTTAGTCTGGAGTGCTATTCAGGTTGTTAGGATTGTCTACCAGGTGCTGGATGAAAATGTTTATAGCATCGTCTATCATGTTCTTCATTTAACATATGTGTAACTAATATATATTTAGAAACAGAGAATGACAATGAGTGTAAGAATAAATAAGCTTTTTTTTTAAGAGAACGTAAATAGAAAATGCAAGAATATATGAACATGTACAATAAAGATTTTTCCCTGCATGTATATTATTTTCCTGGTTAATCAGAAGGACTTTGATCTTCTCAGGAATATCTTGGTAGTCTGTGGATTCAAACCCTTTAGTTAGTCAATATGATATTTTTTATGTTTACTTTAGCAAAACACTAAAAAGTGAGCGCCCTTTGATATTTTTTTAATTAAATAGCAGTATATAATTTTCAAACCCTCACAGACATTCATCATGTCAGAAGTCAGACAAATAGCTGAATACAATATAGAATAGTATTTTAAATTCACTCTTCACATTGCTTAGATGAGCCCATCTTCCTTCTCAAAATTTATCTTTTCACTATTTTATTAATCATGATAGCAAAAAAATTGCACAACCTGTTTTTTGACATCTTTCTTAAATTGATTTCACAGTTATAGCCACATTTCACTGTTAAATTGATTTCACTGTTATAACCTACTCAAGCTTTCTGTTTGCTTC
Source organism: Cettia cetti (assembly GCA_013401135.1). NCBI lineage: Eukaryota > Metazoa > Chordata > Aves > Passeriformes > Sylviidae > Cettia > Cettia cetti. The sequence continues at coordinate 26,750 of VZUI01053934.1, forward strand.
CTTTCAAATTAGTGTTTATAGCAGGGATACAGTGCTATTAAATAGTCCTTAAAAATTAGATTTAAAATTGTGTGATATGTACTAAATATGCTTTTATTCCATCTATGCTACAAAGTAGTGCATTTGAGAATACATTTTACCAAAAAAGCTGCTTTGTTTGGTACTGTAGGAAGTTGGGAAGCAAGAAAGATTACATGTCTTGAAAACTGGAAGATAAACTTTGATATTTTTAAAAGTTGCAGAAATAGTTATATCACATTGATTCAGAGTCACAGAATCAACTATGTTGGAAAAGAACTTTGAGATCATCGAGTCCAACCTATGACCTAACACTACCTTATCAACTAGACCATCGCACTAAGTGCCACGTCCAGTCTATTCTTAAACACCTTCATGGAAAGTGACTCCAACACCTTTCTCAGCAGCCCATTCTAATGCCCAATCACTCTTTCTGTGAAGAACTTCTTCCTAATATCCTACACCTCCACTGGTGC
>VZUI01053936.1:0-17629 GCA_013401135.1 Cettia cetti
AAGAAAAAGAAAAAGAAAAAGAAAAAGAAAAAGAAAAAGAAAAAGAAAAAGAAAAAGAAAAAGAAAAAGAAAAAGAAGGAAACTTTTGGTTCTGGAAGGCTTCATTTGAACCATTTCTAATTTTACTTACCTATAGATTCATACCACGTGGTGCATTATTTATAGTTTATATTATGGCTGGTTATAGTTACTCAATGTAAGAACATTCATAGAAAAGACATGCACCGGATACAATACATACTCTATCTCTTCCCAAGTAGAAAAAAGCTTGCAGAAATCTTCTCCCTCACCCCTCCCAAAGATCTGGGACTCTCTCCAGGTATCTGTCTGCTTTTGCTCTGAATTTTCCACCCAGAGCTGGTGAAATAAATATAAAGCTAATTCTGTAGGTCATACTCATGGCAGAGCTAGAACCAGTTGAACAGGGCTCCCAAACCAGACCTAGCAGTCTGCTCAGCAGGTGAGTGGGGAACCAGACAGAAAAGCCAGATGGATGTCAGATTTCTGTGACTTCATCTTTGGCTTCCACAGAACATGGACTGGTGAACGAGTTTCAGTTTTGGGCCTGAAAAAAGGTGCCAAGGAAGAAATGGTCTGGGTCAGCTGCAGGCTCTAAGGAGAGTGGAGTGCTGTAAAGGATCCAAAGACACCCCCAAAGGGCTGACAGATGAGACACAGGGCTGTGGCAGACCATCACCTGCCTAGGGCAGCTGCTGGAAAGCAGGAGAGGTACAGCAACACATCTCAGTCACAGTTGTACAGTTACATTTAAGCAACAATGTGCACTCTTTATTGTTTTCTTACAGTGCCTTGCAATTTGATATTTCAAGTGATTTTAAATAACTTTTAACTGGCTAAATAAATAACCTCAAACTAAATATTTAATTAGATTTTTCCCAACAAAAACTTTTTTTTTTCTTTCTTTCTTTCTTTATTTTTTTTCAACATAAGCACTGCTTTCCAGTGTAGGTTTTTACAGAGAGTACTGTTTCGTGTCTGGAAGGTCAGCCCAAGCAAAAAATTTCCAACAACCTCTATGTTGAAAAAATGGTGGGGTTCTTTCAACCTCTGAGACCCTGAAAAGTACAGTCAGGGCTGCTGTGGCTTTTCACAGCATTACATACTGGCTCATTTGTCTCACTGTTTATGTAGATAAGGGGCTGCTAAGAAGTCTTTTCTGGACCTTCCCATCTCAGATGTCTGGGACACTCTTTACTCCTTCATTTCAAAATCAGAGTGAAAGGATCTTTTCTCCTCTCTTTGCTCTTTCTTTTCATCATGCCAAAAGCTGTCTTGAATTATGCAGCTTTTTCAAAACTCCTTGAAATGTGTTTATATTAGAACAAACCGTAAAAATCGAAGTGAAAGGACCAAATCCTGTGCTGCACTTACTCTCCATTGATGAGGTATTCAGGGAAAGCCTGAATGGCAGCATGTGAATAAGGGCAGAAGAGAGATGAAATTATGCTCTAGGGGAGTGGAGGCACCATGGGCAGGCAGCAGAATCCAAACATACTCCCTAGGGATCCCATATGTAAAGGTGGGTGGTTCATTCACAACACTGACACAAAATAAAGATTGAGTTTTTTACCCACTTTGCATGGCAAACTCATGAGCTAGCTGACAGCTGTTTCTGTGGCAATCATACTTGGGAAATTCATACACTGCCAAAGCAAGCACAGCTCGTCTTCTCTTTATAACTGGTTTCCTCATGGCTGGTGCACTGGTGCTGCCCAGTATGGCACGTGTGCTGGGCCACGCCTGGGGAAGGCACTGGGTGAGAGAATGGGTCCCCAAGTTCTGTGGCTCCCAAAGCAGAAAAGAGGTGGACCTGTTGGAGTGGGTGAGAGGAGGGCCATGAAGATGATCAGAGAGCTGAAGCACCTCTCTTACAAACACAGACTGAGAAAAGTGGGAGTGTTTAGCCTGGAGAAATCTCCAGGGAGACTTTATACCTGCCTTCCAATACCTAAAAGTGGGCTCAGAAGACCTGAAAAAGGACTTTTTACAAGGGCATGTAGTGCTAGGACAACAGAGAATGGCCTTAAATTGAAACAGAGTAGGTTTACATTAGCTATTATGGAGAAACTCTTTACTGTGAGGGTGGTAAGGCACTGGCACAGGTTGCCCAGAGAAACTGTGGATGCCCCATCCCTGGAAATGTTCAAGGCCAGGCTTGATGGGGCTCTGTGCAACCTGGTCTAGTGGAAGCTGTCCTTGACCATGGCATGGGAGCTGGAACTAGATGATCATTTCCAACCAAACTCTATGACTCTATGATTCTTTACCCTCCTGGGAGAGAAGCTTGCAGGCTTACAAATGCCCTCCACAATTATGTCTTGAAGGCCACCAGAATCCTTTTGTTTAACACTCTCTGGCACTGTTATTGCCAACCAAGTTATAATAATATTTTAATGTTGTTTTAAAACTAAGGTGAGATTACTAGAATTGACTTATTACAAACACTGCTTTCTGACCAGTCCCTGAGCCCCCTCCTCTTTTGCCAGTGAATGGATACAGAGTTTCTAGGTGTTGAAAACATGTAAACCCCAGTGACTTAGGATCTCTCCAGAGAACACAGATAGTCTAATTCAAAAATTAAAACTCAAAACAGTTTAAACTGCCAGGAGCAGATCCACAATTTATGAAAGCAGATGTGCTTGCATAGGCATTTGTGGGAATTCATGACAGAGGAGGAACCAGGCCTAGAATTTGATCCATTTTTAAAAGATCCTTAACAAAACAGATCTCAGTTTATGCTTCTGGGCATGAAAAAACATTTATATTTACATATACATTTTAACATGCATTTAGTTAATTATCATATCAGAAGTAAGCAGGTAACATTTTTTTGGGGGGTGGGTTTTTAGTCACATTCATTCTGTTTATTCCAAAGAAACTGGGAGGTCATCTTTGTAGGAGACATCTACTGGAAAGCATAAATATGCCACAGCAGAAGTCATGAAGCTAAAATATTCCATCCTCTGATTCTCCCCTCTGAAATGACAGCTCAGTCATACCATTTACAGTACTCCCTGAGTGTCCAGGCATTTTGAAGCAAGACACAACTCTGTCTCTTACAGAAATTTACTGCCCAAAAGTAAATCACAGTGGCCAAATCCCTATCTTCCCACTTCTTGTGGCAGCTGTCCTGTTGGGGAGACCAAAGAACTAGCAGGCTCTAAGAGCTTCCCTTGTAGCAACCATGAAGAGTACCTGGAAGACACAGCACTCCCCAGCCACATCTGATTTCTCTTAATCACTCCCACCCCAAAGCCACACTAAGGGGACTGTAAGGAACCTCAGCCTTCTGCTTGGGAAGATCCTGGAGCAGAAAAGGGTTTCATGACTTTCTTGCCCTCCCATGATCTGTTCACCCCCACCATGTCACCACAACACCTTACTGATCCTCTCTGGAACCTCCTCTCTACTGCACAAGGCTGCTCTGTGCAGTGATAAGAAGCTTCCCCACTCTTTACTGTCTTATAAACAGAGGATAATGCTTGGCTTTATGAATGTGACTTTGCCTGATTTTTGAGATACTGACACAATGCATATTTGCAAAAACTGTTCCTTCCTCTGGCCATCTGAGCAAAGTGTTTGAGAGAATATTTATGTTTGGATATGTGAGATCAAAGACTTAGGCAAACAAAGGCTTCGACAGAAAAATAACAAATAGAAGACACTTGTAAGAGCTGAACATAGTTGAAAGCACAATGAATATGAGGATAAATACAGGTTCCTGTGCAGCTGTATGCTTGAAGGAAGAGATCAGCCATAGACACAAGTCAGGCACAAAGGCAGAGTGCTACAGTGTTTACAGAATCATGTTTGCCAGGGAGTGCCTGAAATAGGATTTGAATGGAGTACTGGGAAAATCTGTGCACAGATGATCTCAGCCAGCACCAGAAGAGACAATGACCATCCCTAGTGAGGTCTGGAAGCCCCAGAGATTTTATTTTCCCAACCTGTCAAAGCACAAAGTTAGCAGCTGCATTTTGCCAGTGTGCTGGCCAGCACAGCCTTTCCCCTCTGGTACCAGGGGACTGTTACTTTTCAACCTGTTTCTGGCTGACAGGCAAGAGATTTTAAAGGACCACTTTTCTGCAAGACAAAAGGGCACATGGAGTTACTGAGAGATGATGTCAGTGGATTTGCAGCTAATATTTGCATGCTTCTTTTCCCCACGGTAGCTTGCCTCCATCCCAGCAGAGTCTAGCTGCAAGGCAAAGCTGCACTACTATTAAATCACTTAGGAGAGAAATCTCCCCCTGACCCCTACACAGGTTACAGTGGTCCTCAGCTACCTCTCAACATAGACTCTATTGTTTCATTCTTTCTGAAAAAATAGCCTAGAAGTTTGATTCTTACATTTTGTTTCCTTCCAAACCTTTCGATTCATTTGCCCAGAAAAAAAAAAGAAAAAAAAAGAAAAAAAACCAGCCAACCAACCAACCAACCAAACAAACAAAAACCAGCAAAGAAAACCTCTTTCCTTTAGATCTAAATAAATATTTTGAAACTACATGCACCCTAAACCTGTTCTCTGAGATCTCTGCTGGCATAAGTACTGGTAAGTTCTAGAGGATAGCATAATTTGGTAATAAATTAGAAATACATGTAGATAAATGCCTAACTTCATGCACTTTTAAGCACATGAAGGTCAGAGATGGACTACCAGAAGCCATGTTGCAAACAGCAGTAACTGTGTCCAAAGAGCAAAATACTGGAAATAAAGGGGCAAGACACGCACACGTGCTGAGAAATCATTGCTGAAACTAATGCTGAACACAGCAAATTAGGCATCTTGAAGTAAGACACACAGAAAAATTAAAATGAGCAGAAAACAGAGGAACTGACATATTTCAGGAATTATATATTTTTCTCATGAAGGATCCCATGCAGGTTACACACCTAGGAGCTATGTGCTTTACAGGAATCTGTCAGTTTAGTGCCTTCATGCTGATGGTACTTATCTACACACTGCCCAGAGGTCTGGTGGTTCTGGTTTGCAGTTCATAAAAGCAGTTATTCTGAGAGCAACATTTCATTTTGTGACCCATTGTGTTTCCAATTTCCATTGTTTTCCCACTGGAAATCTCTAAAAACACACTATAACGTTTTTTGAGGGTGAAACTGTAATAACTCATCTTCTTTGTGCATGTTCGCTATCTTTTCTTATTGTTTCTCACAGGGATCCTCTGTTAAATGAAAAATAACAACAAAGTACAATTGAAGAGATACTATTAAATGCTTATTACTAAATACTCAAATTTTAAAAATTACAACGATTATACATTTAAGTGTTAGACAGCATAGAAACCCTGTAGAATAGGTGAGAGAAGGAAGGCTGGTTTAGTGGATACACTTACACAGCATGGTCTCCTCAATATTTCATTTAAATAATAGGGACATGGGATATGTACCTCCACAATAAAGATGGTTGATGAACATATTGTTCTTCAAAACAGGGTTCAAAATTCGTCTTCTGGAAACTTCCAACTTTGCCTCTCCAGGTAGGACCTGGATCCTAAAGGTGTCTATATGCAGTTATTTATCTGGGAGCATGTTGTGTAAGCTCCCATTGCAGTCAGCTGAAATTCATTTACTACTGACAATGCAGTTCCTAAAAATAGGTGTCTAGTTGAGATTCCCTGGTTCCATAAAGAGGCATCTATACAGGCTGGCAGATGTGACAGAGAATTAGGATAGGACTTATGGCAAACCATAACCCTACAGCAGTAGCAGCAGGATGCTACAAATATACCCCTTACTATCTGACTCAACAACTCAGTGAAGCCTGGTGACTTCTGGGTTTGGCTTTATTGTGACCATAATAATTTCACTTTTTAACATATTGTGTCTTTATTGAGTGACCTGGTCCTGATCCTGACATGCAGGATAATTCTGAAGAAGCTGTACATGACACTTTTAAAGGGCAATGATACCCTATGATGCACAGCAATGGGAAAAAAAAAATCCCAACATTCTTTCAGACTAAGGACTGCTCTAGCACTGGTGGCAATCCTGCTTTGGGAGGAGGTTACATCTCATGATCAGGAAATCTCTAGGCATTTCTTCCAACTGGCATTTCTATGATGCTATGGGCCTGACTTACTTATTCCTACAAAACAGAACACCTTCATAATCTCTTCATGAGATCTGTTCCATTCTTGAGTGGAACCTGAAGTCAGTATTTACATTTTTCATTACTTTTTCTTTGAGTCTGAGTTGGCTCAACAATTCTCCTGACCATGGGCTACCTACATTTGTAAAGGGTCAAGCACACCCTCAGTGCCATGCAAATAACAGTGTCTCAAGACACTGCAACTGTTCTTCAGCTGGATCTAATTATATGCAGGCCTCACATGGAGAAATACCTCACCAACTTAAGAAAATTGAAGTATGAACGTAAAGCTGATCATATATTTAAGTGGTTTTCAGAATACAGGTAGTCAAGAAAATAGCAAGTATTGATTTTAACCAGACCAAGACTCTTGGTCCATGAGCAGCAAATTCTTCCTGATTGTGACAATTCATTGTATTTATATGATCTTTCAACAAGTTTGTGCTGCTAGGAAGTGTGAAGGTGTGCTGCTACAAATGGAAGGAGATAAAGCTGAGCTTGAGCACAAGGTCCAGTTGTCCCCACTTCTTTACTGTTAGCTCCTTTTCTGCCCTATCTCCAAATAGTTCTCCCCAAAGCAAACATAAGAGAGAGAGGAGCTGTAAGCAGGATGAATGGGGGCACTGATTGCTTCTAACTCTCATTTATTTGGTAGTAGAAATACCACTGAAACAAGCCTAGAGCAGCTTGGGCTTAGAGATTTCACAGATTTACACAGAAACTGCAGGCAGCAGGGGAAAGGGGGAAGGAAGGGTGGATAATATCAGTGCAGTAGGTGTGTTAGTTAGAAAGTACCTCAGGGCTGTCCACCTTTGGGGGGACTCTATTGCAGGGTGTTATGGTGAGTACTTGTACAGTTAGAACAGCTGCATCAGCAGTAACACAACAAAAAGGCTCAGAATAGGACATTTATATGTCATTTATCCTTTTCACCTAAGAAATTAATTTCAGAACAGAATGAAATAACTGGTTGTAATTGAACAGATATCCAGCCTAATATTTGTGTTTGTAACAGTTGATAACTATATTTTCTTTTGGAGAACATGGTGTTGGATTCTCAGTTGACTCATTCAGTGCAAGTATCCACTAGATTTCCAACCACTGAGATTTATTTCTTTTCATTAAAAGTCCACATTATTATTTATATGGTCAAGAACACAAGTAATGTTGGAAAAAATAAGTATTAAAGTCTAAAAAAAATATTCAAATCAATAATAACAGAAGAAAAGAAAAATATGTAATACATATTAAAAATGAAAACAATTGTTATAAATATAATGGCCTTAAATGCTTGCTTTTATGTGACAGATGTTTTTAACAAAATGTCTGTGTTGGCAGTTCCAGCACACTTATGATTTTAATTTGTGTAATATTCCCTTTAAGTATTGATGTCTATTTACAACATCTGTGAAGGGTCTGTAACCTGAATGCGACAGGGAAAAACTAACAGACTGCTATTGGAATCTTTCCACTGGGTCCATGTAACAGACTATTAACAAAAATCTTAAATAGCTATTCTAATCATCAACAGCAATCTTACACAAATTATATCAGACCCAAAGGACCCGATTAACTTTAAAATGCCTTACAGACCTGAAACATAAATTTTGCTCCTCCTACCTTCCTCTGTAGAGTCAAAATCAGATCATATCACAGGCACTGGTTTTAGCTAGGCACACACAAAATCAGTTTGCAAGGCAGGCTGCAGACACACAGGCAGGGTTCCACTTTCATGACAAGGAAAGCACATTTCTGAGTATTAAAATTAAATGTAATCCTCTTTTTTTTTTCCTGTTGCTGTTCTATAAATCTCCAACTGGAATTCCCATTCTGTAACAACTCTTTCAAACAGCTGGAACTTGGACAACATCCTGGCATGGGGAGGCATTAATATGTCATTGAAGTGATACCACTGATAGAGGCAGATACGAGATTTCTGCTGGAGGAAAGCCAATTCTTACCAAGATGGTTTCACATAATAGGAAAGTGTAAATGAAAGAACATGGATTGGGGGGTTTTGCTATTAGTTTCTTAATATGTGCACCAACATTTGAAATGCTAGCTGTTATTGTTATGTCCCAGAGGTCTTTTCCACAGAGTTTGTGCTTGTTCACGCCTTCTAAGTCAGGAGCCAAGATTCCCCCAACTTTTGCCACTTAGGTCCTCTCTTTCCCTCCCCTCCCACACATACCCTTTGTTTGACCCCATCTATACTACAATAACTATTTAATTAACAACAGTTGTTAAATTTTTTTATGGCCTGACCTTGTAAGTTTGGCTGGCCAGTTAAGATGGAGCCAAACTGTTTTATATCTTGGTTACAAAAAAAGCCTAGGTAGAGACCTCAGTTAAAGAGATTTTTTTTATTATTAAAAACTTAAAACCAAAATGCAATGAAAGAAGGTAATTCCATTTGTATCCCCTGTTGGCCTCATCCACCATGGCTGTCCAAGCTGCAGTATAACCAAGTCCTTGTCAAAAGAGCCCAACAGCCATTGACTGCTAAAGTTTTCTATTTCTCATGCAGTAGGAGAGAAGAGGGGCAGTCCTTTGAAAGCTTTTATTTAAGACAAAAAGCTTTCTTCATCTCTAACCCTGTTTGCTTGCCATTTGGAAGTTTGGTCTAGTTTCTGTCAAGACAGTCCTAGGGTCTCTGACAAATCTGGGTCTCTGCTGGGCACAGCAGCTTCTGTCTGAGCTGCTGCTATGGTCCCATGGGTAGGAAATTTCGGGTGTTCCCTGCAGTTACTCCTTTCTCTCTCACTAGACATATTTTGCTTCTCTGTTTCTATCTTTTTATTCTCCTTTGCCAAAATCCTCCTTATTTCTTGTGGGTTTATTTACAATTGCTCTTTCTTTTTTTTGCTATTCATCCCTCAGAATTTCCACATTAAATCACTTAAAAGTTGAGCATAGGAGTCTTAGTTTAACAAAAAAAAAAAAAAAAAAAGAAAAAAAAAAAAAGGGAAAGTGTTAGATTTGGTTTACCTCTCTACTTCTAAGTGCATTAAATGTGGAAATCCTGTGAGGCAGAACTAAGCCTCCCCAAGGACTGATAGTGTCCTAGATGTGTTCTATGTAATTCACAAATTAGATATTGCACAAATAAACCCAGTGGTGTTTTTTTGTATTTCTTAGGCTTTCTTCTTTTTCAGAAATGTTCAGATAATAGTTTTAGCACTTTAGTATTTTTAAATACCTCAGTGGAAATACCTCTCCCTGAGTCCAGGATGGTTCCCCAAGCATTCTGCTGCTTAAGCAAAACTTACTTGTAAAATTTTATTTCAACTCTGTGAAGAAAAATATGACTGCAGATGGGTCTAGAGCCAGACCATAGAAGGCTTAGAGAGTATTTGCATGGTAGAGGAGAAAAGAAGAAAAGCCTGGCTGGAAGTGAAGGAACTCACCCGTTTGCCCTCTGAAGGCAGGTTGGTTGTTGGTGGCAGGAGAACTGCTCTTCCTTGTGCCAACATCACTGTTCACAGAAGAAGACAGCACTGCTGTGAGTGGTGTCTGTGAAACAAAGCCAGCCCAGGTGATCAGAGATGTATTAGCACTTCTCATTAATGCATACCTTGGCCAAACTTGCACTTAAAAGAAAAGAAAGAAAGAAAAAAAAAAAAAAGCATGGCTGGGCAAATAGACAAGCATTCCATACTGTGAATGTAAAGGTCTTATAGCAAAGTCTTCAGATTTTCACTGAAGAAAACTAGGTATTCTTACTCCTAAACGGCTCAATTCTTCTGTTGTGCAACTGAGCTCAAAACAGGTTTCCTGTGAGGCCTCATCCACTTCCCAGTCTCACTTGTCCTTGAGCTAGCACAGTGGAGAGTATCTCCTCACTCCAGCTTCACCCCAAGAGGACAAGAAGACACAAACCTTAATTTTATAGTGTGTTCTTTGTTATCCAAATGTGCAAAAGATTCCAGCTTGAAATCAGTCAGATTGACTACAGGCTACACTGGTTTCTTCTTTTATTCAAAAGGACTTATTTCAAGTTACTATCTCTTTGAACCAGCAGTTCTCTAGCTCTTTTTGTGTAATGAGCTATACATGTTCCAAAATAGTCAAAGAGAATTAAATCATAAAACAGTAGATCTCTGATCCACCTGAGTGTCAAGGAAAAATTAAAAACATATTTTGGAGAAAGATTAAGGAATCACATCAGCCACTGGTCTGGGTACTTTCAGAAGACACAAGTATATTAGAAAAGATGAGTTCAACTGGTGATGCATGGCTTTTCTATAGAAGTTTGTGTTCAAGAAGTTTTCGTCTTCTGTTCAACTCACTAATAATGTATGTATCAGAATCAGTTCCCTTACCTGAAATGAAATTTTGGACTGAACTCTTCTATATCTTTGAATTAAATCATTCCAGATAGACACAAGATTTGGACTTGTATTCAACTATTCAAAAGAAGTTTTAATGAAACTAAATTAAAATATTCTATGCTTGCAGTACTTTTCTACATTATCTAGAGCAATATTAAAGCACACAAACCACTATATTAACTACACATGCCACCTAATTGCTATTACTTTTAGCATAGTTTCCCATAATTCCTACAATGGGGCAATCTGTCTGTCTCTCTCTCCTGACCTCCATGGCCATTTTCAATCAAATTAGAAAGAACAAGGGTCAAATTGGAGTCTTACCTTATGTTTTTAACTTGATCAAACACTTCAGAAAACTGAAGAATAAGCTCTCCTAGAGCAAAGTTTCCCTCTACTGTCAGTGGAGACAGGTGAATACCTTTGGATCTCTCTGAAGGCAGACCTTGTCTGCAAAAATTAGATACCTAGTCTCAGAAAGGAAGTGATGATGTACTGTGGCTTTAGTCAGGGAGAAACACTGAAAAAAGGCTGGCTCTCTGGCTTTCTTGAATTTAAGCTCAAGTTTGGTCCCTCAGTTAGGCAGGCGTGAACCCCTCTCAGGCATCTCTAAAACAATGAAGTTTTTCTGGAGGACAGAGGTCCCCACACAACTTGCCCTCCCTGAGACAGACATGGTGAGCTCAGCTCTGGCAGGGCCTGGGGGCCAACAGCACACCCCAGCTCTGAGTAAGCTGCAGCATGTGATGAGTCTCAGCTGGCTCAAAAAGTGCAGAGGACCTGGGCAGGGGAGCTGGGGTTATGATGAGGGAGGCTGAAGAACAAAGACAGAATTCTATAAGGAACAATTTGTTCCTTTTAGAATTTGTTTGCATTCATTAGTTCTGCTGCGCACAAAACAACTTATTCAAGTGTGTCAGTTGCTTTTGTTTACTCTCGTAGATGCCAAATGCATTCCAAATTCAACTGTTGGAGTAATGGGTAAGCCTGTCCTTACTGTACCAATTGCTTTTACAGGACATCAAATGAAAATCCTCTGTTGTAGGAATATATCTTTTGTGGGTGGATTTGCTGATATTGCAGTCCAAATGCCTAACTCTTACAGGAACAACCATTGCACTGACTCTTGCTTACATTTTTAATCTTTCTTTGGCCCCCGGCCATATTCTAAATAAATGAAACATGCCTGTATTGTTCCATCCAGCAGACAGATGATAAAAGGTCTGTTTCAGACTATGGGCAAGTCAGTCTTCAGCCAGTCACTTCTAAAGATATGGAACAAGAACAGCAGTCCTTAAGTTTAATACAACCCTTTCACATTTTAAATCAGTTTACAATCTTTCTTTGTAATCAGTTTGGTTACTTCCCAAATCCAGTACAGGGGATGTTTTATTGCCAATTCTTCATTTCTGGTATGATGTTCTTGATAAGGTTTATGTCAAAGACAACAATTCTTGATCTGTACAGAATCTTTGGAACAGCATCTCACACAGGTCCTTTGTTACAATAAAGCTGTGGATGGTACATAAAGCTTAGCAAGTTATTCTTCTAATTATCTGCCTTGAAGGTCACAAAATACTGTTAATGATGTTCCAAGTAACAAGGACCCTTTGCCTCCTAGAATTTCCCTTGAGAACATACTTGGCTGAAATCAAATTTTATGTACATTAACAATATAATCTTTTTGCAGCGCTCACAAAATAAGACTTACTTGCATTAGCGAAGACACAACACTTCATAAGCCATAAATAATTCAACTGAGAATACTGACTTTCAGTCTGAATTAAAAGTAACCTGAGAGTATATAGCTAGTTTCAATATGATTAACACATGCAGCAAGCTAAGGTATTTGGTGAACCAAATACCTAATTACCAGTAAGATTTACATTGCACATTAATTCAAGAGACTTTTAAAAGATAAATGAAAAACTGTTGTGAAGTGAAAAGTTTTATATGGTATAGGAGCTGAAACCACTAACTCAGAAACAACTGAAAATCCTAAATTCAGGTATATCTTCACATTTCCACAGAAAATACCCCTTTTTCTTGTTGAAAATTTCTACTGTCACAAAAAAACCTCCAAAATATGGTCAAGGATTTCTGCATGCCTGGCTGTCCATTTGGAGCCATGGCAATCACTTTGCCTGGGCTGGTAGTTCTGGGTAAATTGACACCATGCATGTACCAGTACCTGCACTCATCTGCAGTTGTTACACAGTCTATTTCACACAGATGCAGATCTACAGTAAGTTTTCTTTGTGTGCAGTAAGTCTTACACTTCCAGAAATATCAAGTTCAGAGTGCATGAACTGGCCACGCCTATGAAATCTTCACCCACAAGTCCTAGAAACAGGTGAGCCTTGCAGGATTTATTTGGCTACTGACCTGTTGTGCCTGCTTGCAGTGGTACTATTTGGCAAAAATTTTCTCTGGGCAAGTTATGAGCCATAGTGAAGCATGGCTATGTCTAAACCGGTAAATAAAACAACCCAGAATGCCTTCCATGGACCCATGGGAAGAACCATGATGCTGATGCTGTACTCTTCCCCCAAGACAGGGTGGCCCTGTGTGGTGGGTTGATCCTGGCTGAGTGCCAGATGTCCACCAAAGCCACTTTGTCACTCCTCTCATCAGCTGGGCAGGGGAAAGAAAATATAAACAAGGGCTTGTGGATAGAGATAGGGGCAGGAAAAAATCACTCAACAGTTATTGTCATGGGCAAAACAGATTCAACTTGAGGAAATTAATTTATTGCAAATCAAAACAGAGCAGGCTAATGAGAAATAAACCCGAATCTTAAAACACACTCCCTTCGCCCTCCATTGTTCCAGGCAGGGCTCAGCTTCACTCACAATTTCTCTACCTCTGCCCTGCCAGTGGTGCAGGGGGATGGTGAATGGGGGCTGCGGTCAGTTCCTCACACATTGTCATCACGCATCCTCAGCAGGATGACTCACTCTTTCCCTGCTCCCAGTAGTGTCCCTCCCACAGGAAACAGTCCTTCACAAACTTCTCTAACATGAATCCTTCCCACAGGCTGCAGTTCTTTCTTCACAACTTCTTTGCTCCTGTGTGAGTCCTTGTCATAGGGTGCAGTCCTTCAGGAACAGGCTGCTCCACTGTGATCCCCCAGAGATGCACAGGTCCTGCCAGGAGCCTGCTGCAGCACAACCTTCTCATGGGGTGACAGCCTCCTTTGGGGCATCCACCCGCTCTGGGTGGGGTCTTTCACAGGCTTCAGGCTGATCTCTGCTCCACTGTGGACATCCACGCCTGCAGGGGCACAGCTGCCTCACCATGGGCTGCACCAGGGGCTGCAGGGCAATCTCAGCTCAGCTGCCTGGAGCACCTCCTGCCTCTCCTTCCCCACTGACCTCGGTGTCTTCAGGGCTGTTGCTCTCATGTAGTCTCATTGCTCTTTCTGTCTGCAATGGTGCAGGTTTTCTCCCCCTTAACTCTGCTATGCCAGAGGCACTACCACTGTCACTGCTGGGCTCAGCCTTGGCCAGCAGAGAGTCTGTCCTGCAGCCAGCTGGCATTGGATCTCTCAGACATGGGGAAAGCTTCTGGCAGATTCTCACAAAGGCGACCCCTGTAGCCCTCCTGTTACCAAAACCTTGCCATGCAAACCCAACTCACACTACTCACACTACTTATTGGGAAAAGTCTTGTTGTCCCTGGCATTGTGCTGGTGCAGTGTCTGGGAAGTTTACTACTTGTTACAGGACTAAGCCTGGAGTTGATACGAATTAGACGGTACAGATGGTTTCTGGACAGTGTTTGAGGCCATGTTCTAGTCCTGTTTATTTTACTTCTCCTGATATCTCTCACAGTTACAGTAAAGAAGCCACAACCAGGAATTATGCAAGAAGCAGGAGAAGACATCTGTGTTCTGTGGGAACTTCCACTCTAACAATGGAAGAACCAATAACTTGTCTTAAATACGTTTCTTCATCTGTGAGAGCAGTGTTTGTATTCTGTGTTAAATGGGGTTTCTTGGACTTAAAACTCAGGTGTTTCAAAATGCTCTAGAAAGAACTGACTGTTCTTTCTAACCGCACTCATACCTGTGCCTTCCTCATATAGCTCACCCTGCTTTCACTTGTAGGCAAAGTTCGGTTCTCACACAAGCACTATGCAGCCCACACTTCTGGCCCTGTGGAGGGATTTCTATGCATGACCACAGATGGGCATAGGCAGATAATCCCTTCTGACATATTTGGGTTTTAGAACAACAACAGTAAAACAATGTTTCAAATTCACCAGCGAAGTTCATTTTCTAATAAATCTGAGTTCTGTAGGTGATTGAATTTTCCTTTGAACTATAGCATAAGCTCAAGTTCTTGTTAGACATCACATAATCCATGCACATGTTAGCCATTTTACAAATGCTATTATTCAAAGCTGGGAAGCCTTCAGGAATATTCACACCTACATGTGTTGTAGTTTAACCCCAGCTGGCAGCTGAGCACCAATGCAGCTGCTCACTCACTCCCACCCTCCCTGGTCAGGAGGAGAATCAGAAAATCTTCTACCTCATGGGCTGAGGTAGGAACAGTCTAACAATTCAAGCAAAATAAAATATGTTAATAATACTAATAATATTAATAATAATTACAATATTCATAATGAAAAGGAGATGGAGAGAAATGAACCCTCCAAAAATCAAGCAATGTTCAATACATTTGCTCACCACACACTGACTGATGCCCAGCTGGTCCCCAAGCAGTGATCTGTCTCTTCTGGCCAACTTCCCACAGTTTAAATACTGGCCATGATGTTCTGCAGTATGGATTACCCCTTTGGCCAGTTTGGGTCAGCTGTCCTGACCACGTTTCCTCCCAGGTTCGTGTGCACCTGCTGGCTGGCAGAGCACAGGAAACTGAAAGGCCCTCGATTCAGAGTAAGCACTACTTAGCAACAACTAAAACATCAGAGTGTTGTCAACACTGAGATATATTCACATACCAGCTTCAAAACACATCACTGTGCCAGTTACTCAGAAGGAAATTAACTCTATCCCAGCTGAAAGCATGACAACAAGAAGGAACAATTAAGAGAGAGAAATCTTGGCTATGATGTTGATACTCCACTGCCTTACAGCATTTGAGCATCAAAATACTCATGACTAAGGCATTTAGAATTTGTGTTTCTTTATCTCACAATCCTCTTCTTCCCTAGAAAAGTCACTAATGTCATCCAAGTTACCCTAAGGTATCTGAGACGTGTACATGCAACTAGAGGTTATAACAAAAGACCAATGGGAGACAGTGCCCTACTGGACCAGAAGTGGCTGGGCAGGTGTTCCCACTTTGCAAATTGAGCATACAGTCAACAAATGCCATGGATTTTACAGAGCAGATGGGCTGTCCAGAGATGGGTATCTGTTTTAGGGAGAGCTGAATGTCACCCGAAAGATGTTTCTTTCCTCAGCCTGGGTGTGCACTCTCATAAAATATGAACCTGTATCAAATGTGTCTGAAGTCAGTGACCACTTACTGAGGGAGGACTCAGACATTAATACAAATTAACAATATGCTCCCCTAAGCCCTGCTTCCTTAGGAGACTGGGCTACAAACACTACTCAGTGTTTAATGGTAAAATAATTATTTTACCATTGCTGTCCCACTCTATTGATGGTAGAGGACAGAGGCAGTTTATGGCAGTCTCAAAATTCAGTGGATCTGCTGCAATACTAAGGCTGGGTTTGAAGTACACAAATGACCATCATTGCTGCATAAATTGACCATCATTTGTGCTTCCCAGATTGGCACAGAGTATTTGCTAGGAAAGAAATTAAGTCTGCATCAAATAATCTCTCTGAAGACAGCATTATAAACAGTTCTTGTCTTTGAGATTCCACCTGGTGGGTTTAATGCAAGAGCATAAATGTCTTGGTTTAGACTTGTATGTCTGAAATCAGAAGTTAACTATTTGAAATTTCTTAATTAACCATAGGGACCTCTGTAATGCTGTCTTAGTTGTTGCTGGATAAAGGAAATAAGACTGTGTTGCTTTAATAATAGAATTGCTGTTAGTATACAGAAGGGAGGGGAAAAAATGGCAGAAATAAAACCATTAATCACACGGTGGTTGTTCAGAGAGAATTTCTCAGAGAGAAGAAATAAAAACACCACAGACCAACAGAAATTATAGATGCTTAAAGATATGTGACAAGAAGAACAAGTGGCATTTTCTGAACCATATGGATAGTATCCCAGGATTAATAGTACTTTAGGATACACTAGGATACTCTAAGATAAATAGTATTTTCACAAATGTCTGAAAAATTTAGACTTCGGTTCTTCAGTATCAAAGGAATGAAGCCTCAATATAACAACACACAAACATATGCATATGCATATTTTATATGGACTATATATATATTTAAAAGGTTGTGTCAGTATACACAGATACATGTACAGTATATGTATCCATGTATATAACCTGTGATAGAAAGGCATCTTAACTTTGTTGGTTTTTTGGTTGGTTTTTGTTTTTGTTTTTGGGTTTGGTTTTTTTTTTTGTTTCTTTGTTTTTGTTTTAGTTTTTTTAACCTTTCAGATGTTACATTTCTAATCACTGATGCTCTGGAAGGAAATTTGCAGCTTCAAGACTGTAAAAGTTCTTTTGGCTAATTATAATAACAACAACGATAATACCAGGAAAAATAACAATAATAATGCCATCACACAGCACTTTCAAGGTTCACTCTAACATTCAATCTCACATGTTACCTTCTTTCTTACCAACATGGACAGTTCGTTTCAGAGCTTTCATGCTCTGCTTTTCAGGGGAACATTTACTTTCTGAGAGTGTCCTAATGGGGCTGAGAAATTTGTTGAAATACACAATAAAGGAAGGCAGGGTTAATATGGCTGCTATAATGCTTTTGATGCAATAACTTTTAACTTGAAAATATTAGAAAAGCCTTATATGTTTGGCGTTTTTAAAAAAATATTTCAGGGGCTTTGTAGGTTTTGGGGGGGGGGGGGTTTGGGTTGTTTTGTTTGTTTGTTTGTTTGTTTTTGTTTTGTTTTGTTTTGTTTTTTTATGGTTGGTTGGGGTTTGGGGTTGTTTTGGGTGTGGGGGTTTTTTGGTGGTTTTTTTTTGTTTGTTTGTTTTATTTTTTTGGTTTTGTTGTTGGTTGGTTAGTTTTGGGGCGGGGGGG
>VZUI01053939.1:0-33280 GCA_013401135.1 Cettia cetti
TGTTCTTCTGTTTACCAGAAGAAGCCTGGGAAAGAACCCTTTTTTAACATCAACACATTCAGCTTGAAAACTCAGGACTACAATAGTCCACTCTAATATTCCTTTCCATCCAACATAAAGACATCAACTGCTATGGGCCTCTGGCATTTCATAACCAGTTACTAACTTTAACAGGCCATCTCTGAAATTGTAGATTTATACTAATTAGAATGGGAGTTTCTTCTTTATTTTGTCTTATGATGTTGATTTAAAACATAAAAAAGAGTTTCAAACCTACCTAAGTTTCTTCTAATATCTTGGACTCTATTTTTAATGCACATGGAACAGAAACTGGAAATTTTTTTCCATTATCAGTCCCAGCCTCAGTTTTGGTCCATGGATTAGCTGCAGATAGCAGCCACCAGAGACCACACTAATGTTTCATTACAAGTAAATTAAATTTTTTAGTATTAAGGGGATAATTTTTTTTCACCAAACCGTTAGGCTGAGGTTCACTGGAAAATCATGAATTTAATAACACTAAACTTTAAATTTTTTTTTGGCTCAAAGGCTTTTCTATTCTACATTTGTTTGAGCTCCAGTACAGTTGTCTGAATTGTCTCTTAACTCAGCTGTTGGACTAGTTGGTGTGCCACTAGAAAATTTCTCCTAGGCTTCAAACCCTAGGAGCAGAGTATTCCAAACAAATACTAATTAGTTAAATAGCCAAGATTGTTCTTACCCAACTGTAGGATATATTGTAACACACACAATGTATGTTTGAGCTGATGAACTCTTTCTCTCACCCAGGAACTGGTAATGATTTCACATTAGCAAGGCTAATTGACATCATGTTTACTTGCTGCAAACACTGACAGATGAACAAACACATTTCAATTCCTAAAAAAGCCTCCTGTGCTTAAAATAGTTTTAAGAGTTTAGAAGGATTTTTTTTCCAGGTAGCAGAAATGTGATTTTTAATTTTACAGGCATTTTCCACAGTTGCAACACAAGAAAACTTGAATCTGCAAGAAGTTCCAGACAGGGATTCTCATCCTTAGATGAAATATAAACTGCCATTTTCTGAGACCTTGCTAGGTTCTCTGGTTCTTAGAGCTTTATCTCAAGCTTGAGCTTCTTATTTACTCTTATTTATTCTTCCCCTGTATCTGAGGATTGTTTCATTTACATCCCCTAACAGGAAATGAACTGACTCTTTGTTTCTCCATGTTGCATATCCATTATTTTGCACACGTGATTCACTGCACAAAGAGTTTAACACTGTTCAGAATCTTCAGCATTGCTGCCTGGGTTTTAGGACAGAAATTATTACAGACTTCTTGAAAACTCTGAATCATCTTTTTTTCCTTCTGTCTGCTTACAGAGTTTATGTAGATACATTTTGGCATTTTAATTAAGACAACAGCTTTTTCAGTCTAATGTAATCCTTTCAGATGTTCTTCCTAGTTGTTGTCCTCCTAATATTCTGTCCAGCTCCTACTCACAATTCACTGTACTATGTCCTTCTCATCTGATATTGGAATTTTAGATTTATGAGAATCATTCTAAACTTGCAGATTTTCTGTGTTCTTTCCAAGGATATTGTTCAGCTTGTAGTGTATTCTTTCACCCTTTGTTACCTACACAATAGATGCTTTTTCTTGCCTCGTTTAAATGTCTCTTGGTTCTTTTTAAAGTGTGATGAATTTCTCCATATTTGTGTCTTGTTTCATACTCCTTTGTTCCATCACATATTTTTTCTAGTGTTTTTGCTTAGTCTTTTTGCACTTTTTCTGTTATATTTATATTTATAACTGTAATATATTTAAACTACCGCACCTTTTATTGCAATGTAATATAATTATAAATAACAGGTTTCTCTTGCTGCAAGGAAACTTGGCTACACAGGCTGAGCTTCATTCATCAGCACAGAGTTCCAGTGAAATGTCACTCCCCCTCTCTAGCACAAGAGAGACTTTGAAATGCACCTATAGTAAATACTTTCCTCATGTTTTTTTTCTGGTCATTGCTTGCTGTTTTCAAGTCACATCTCATCCATCCCTCACTGCTTTACACGGGCCTGTTTTCTCTCCCAGTGTAAGCAAGACAAATTATTTGTGTCGTGGTGGCATTCAGACTGGCACATGACATCAGCCTCTTTTTTTCTAGATGTTGTTGCAGTGTCTGGCATAGGAAGATTTCTCTTCAGATGCAGACTATGGTGAATATTAAGCACTGGTTTCTCTTCCTTTCTGGAGCAAAATGAAATCAGTGATATCCCCCAAAAGTGAAGTACACCTTGATACTTGACTGAACTGGGACATGAATTACTTATTTAAGGTGATACTTCCATTACTTACAGGTGGATATCTAAATCAGGGATAATTTTCTACATTTCTAATATGAGGAAAGGCGATGTAGTCAATAGGATTAATGGAATACAGGGTGTAATTCATCTCAGCAGGTGTAAATAAATGTCTGTTTCAGCATGAGATGAATTGTTCCCAAGGCTTTATTGACACTTTTGAGTAAATCCCTATGGATCATAATGAAAGTTGAGTCAAATAGATCAGGTGTAGTGACCTTTGTTTTGCCAGAATGTCTGCAGAAGAGGTAGGAATTGAATGTCTATCATTAGAATTTAGGCTATGCCTCCTAAATAAATTCATTATGGTTTATTTTCTGCCTATTAGCCCAATTCTTTGAAAACTGTATGTGAACTTTCAGGTTAATGCAATGAAAAAGAAATGGAGCAGAATCTCTTTACTTGTATCTGCTCAACAGGATAACAATAAAATTCCCATCACTAATTTTAAAGGAAGCCATAGAGCACTCCAGGCATCCACAGATCCAGTATAAGGCAAAAGCTGCCAGAGTTTTGCTTCCAGTTTTTAATTGTTATTTTTATTATTTCCAAGGCTGTCATACGCTCAAAAGTTACATTACAATCAGTTAATGATTTAATGAAAATAAGTAAGACAATTCCCTTAGAGCTAGTAAAGCCCCAGGATTAGACAGATTTCTGTCAGGTTATAATAAACCTTCCTAACACCTACTGGGCCCAGTTTCGTATCTCTTCAAAGAATCAGTTAAAATACCACCAATAAAAGGGAAAATTGAAAGAGCTTTTTAATCACTTTGTTTGTCCTTAAAATCATACAAAATACTTAAAATCATACAAAATGACACCAGCTCAGGGAAAAACAACACAAAGGCAAATCTTTTTATCATCTGTATTTAAGGGTATTTTAAACAGTTCACAAAAAAACCCCCAGAATTACTGTACAGGTGTTTCTCGTTTACTTCAAAGTGACAAATTTTGCTCATACATCCCAATTTACACCCATTAGGGTGTGAATAACCTGATGAAGTGCTACTGATGCAAGAGTTCCTTTTCTGAATTGCTTGCCACTTCAGCAGTGAAGAAGTGCTGTGACTGCAGCAGGTGACACTTAGTAAAGGTTTTCAGACCTGTTGATGCCCAGCCTTTTGTTCCTGGCCCCTTTTAAGGGGCTCAGGGTCTCTTACGGTTCCACCTACTCCTTCTGAAGAGCAAGATTGCAACAGCATGCAATGAAATTTATGTAAGAATGATATGAGAGGTGCCTCACACAACTGATTGCTTCTTTTTTCCATTGCTTTCCTCTCCTTCTACTCCATGATATTTATTCTAGCAAAATACAGCAGATCAACTGCAGAAACCTGAGTGCTGAACTTCAACCCGGTGCAGATCAATGCAAAATATGACTCTGATTGGTAATTAGTCTTTAGATCTGAGTGCTCCACTTGCATTTTCATTGAAGCAGTAAAAATAGATAGGAAAAAGTGAAGATTTTTCTTCTTTACCTTCATTTACCATCTTGCAAAATGCAGCAGAATTCACAGTATTGTTACTGCTTTCAGATTTGCTAACTATGAAATCAACATGTAATGTATTTCTTTGTAAAACTCCCTTAAGTACTGGGTTATTTCAGATGAAGTTTACCAAATCTGTCTCATGCTGTGACCTCTGAAACACTGAAGAGATGTCTTGTGTATCCTCTCCGCTTGAATTAAACACTGAACTTCTTTAAAACATGCATTTTAATTAGTTTTGAAGCTAAAAATGCCACCTGTGCTGAATGGTGATGCTGAAGGAGTTCCATTAGTATTCCGGAATTTCTTTGAAAGCCATCTTCCCTGTGACAGATGGCAAAAGATGGTACATGAACTAAGTTAAATAAATAATGCAAATAAGTGTGGATATGTGCCTTGTGGATGTCCCTTTTTTCTGATTGTTGTAAAAAAATCTCTATGTGTCAATAGCATTAAAAAAAAAATCCCCATTTAACTATTTTTAAATGTTTCTAGTTATTCTGAAATAATGAACTTCAAGTACCCACTACAAATGAGGTTGATTTTTACCTTGCAAGAACAAGCATGAACTTTATGTCACAGTTTAGCAGTCATTAAATATTGCCCCGAGACCACCATGCACACGACAGCATTATCCTGCCAAGAAGGAAAAAGAAAAAGCATGTTAATCTTGCAAAGCCTAGATTTAGTATGTCTCAATTCAGGAAGGAAGAAAATAAGAAATCAGGCAGGGAAAGAATCATAGGGTAGATTGTTTGTTTCATGGCTCTAATGCTACATTGATCTTCTTCATATTGTCTACTATTCAGAAATAAAAACTGGTGCTGCAGTTATTGTAACAGTATGCTTCCAGTCATGCAGCACTATCCAGGTATTAGCAATTTATTGGGAAGGCAGTATCATTTACGCATTCGCTGTTCCATTTCTAATTGCCTGACACTTATTTAGTATTGAATGGAAGGACATAGCAGAGATCATTGGAGCAAAACTCCTTTACTACTCTGCCCCATAAGCTTTCCTGGCTTTCTAAGATATCTGCGAGACAGTCACTCACTACCTCTGCTACTGTGAGAATTGAGAAACTCAGGATCCGGAAAGGCACCAATTACTGTATTTTATGGGAATATATGTTGTTCATTTTTAAGGTGGTAGAGGGCAAAGAAAGTATTTTCCTTTTCTTATACTTCGCTGCCTCTCTCTTATTAATCAGAAAACTTTTTGGCTCAAGCACGGCTTCAAATATATATATTTTAAGGTGCCTTATCCTTATTGATTCTTTTGTGACTTGGAGCCTTTGAGTGCATTAACGTAAGAGCCAGCACTGCACTCTCATGTACCTAACCCTGTGCTTCATCATGTTTCTCGAATCTCATTCAAAATGTGGGACTGACGTGGACTAAGATCCATGTGGTTAGTATTGTATAGACCTTCTATTAAAAACTGGATTTCATGGCTAATGTCTGCCTTGAACCTACCAGATCAATTTTAATATCATTATTTCTAGCATCTGCCAGAGAGAAGAAGGTTGAGCAGGGAAATCAATAGATCCTACAAAAAGAAGAAAAATAAAATATACAATTAATATATTCAAAAGCTTCATGTATCTGGCAGATGGTTATTAATCCCTTTGAGTTCAGAACTGCTGGTATGGACCTTTTTTGGTAAAAGTAATCAACAACTCTGACCAACTAAAAGTGAATTGTTCCTTGTATATGATTGGCCCTGTCATTTGCTGCTTCGTGTGTTGTGAGCAGTCCAACTTAATCTGAGCTTTTTCTCCAGCTCTGCCATGAAACTTCCCCTAATTAACTGGAACAGTGCCTAATGGTGAGGGCTGAAAGGATGAGTGATACTTGCAACAATGTCATCAAAACAGCTTTTGTATTGAAAGCTAAAATAGAATGAAAGGTAAAAAATATTTAAACTTGAAATATGCTTTTCACTACTGGAGTTTTCATTCTCACTAAGCCTTTTAGTCTATTTTGCACTATCTGAATTCAGTAACGTCTTTATAAATTGTGTATTTTAGAATTTCAAACTACTTTTTTCTTGGCCCTGCCTCATTCACAATCTCAAGTCTTGAAAGTCTATCAACCTGATATCTTGGATTTAGTACTCAGAGAGAAACACATAGGCTACATCTCATTCACTAAAAATATGTATACAAAGATACTGTATTCTGTTATATCAAAATTTTTCAGTCTAATGTAATCCTTTCAGATGTTCTTCCTAGTTGTTGTCCTCCTAATATTCTGTCCAGCTCCTACTTACAAGAGTAAGTCTAACCACAACACCTGTGGGTATTCCTTTCTCACTTAAAATATTGTGCATTAAATGACATTTAGTGGCAAATTATCAGTAAATTCAAGCAGTAGAAATGTATGCACTTAGTCTTCTAGTATCACAGAACATTACATGCCATTTGTTTAGATTGCAGAATAAACTTTATCTATTTTTGTGATAAGCGGGCATTTAGGGCAGATTTTTGACTCCAGACCACTGCCTAAAAATGTAAACTCAAGGCTGTGCACACTGTCTTTCCTTCAATGGACAGGAGGGACAGTGTCTGGGAATGTGCTCTTGGTTCCACCCAAACGGTGACCTTGTATTTGCAGCAGCATCAGTCCTGCTTTGTCCTCTGTTAATGAGCTGTCTTACAATGTGACTAAACACTTGTGTGATTTTCTGCTGACCACTCATTTCCCGTGATTGCTGCCACATTCACTGTTCTACTTCTACACGTCTGGGGGTGGGAGAGGACATAAGGTACCCTTTTAGCTCTGAATTATTTGTCCATATGAAGCCAAGCTGAGAGACCAAGACAAAGAATTTTTTCATTTGATAGATTATTAATCTATTAAGGATCTTTCTTCAGAGTAGATTTCTGCTTTGCTACTTTCAGTCTATTTGTCCTTCCAGAAAAAAAGAAAACAAACAAACAAACAAAACCCAAAACCCCATGATTCCCCCCCCCCCCCAAAATATGATAATTTCTCCTTCTTGCTGGTTTGATTTTACTATCTCTGCAAAAGATACTTTCACCTTGAAGTGAACCTTGATTCTCCTCAGCATGGCTCTCTTTTATAAAGGGATAGGTGGTCTGAGTTAGACATGACAAATCACAATGAGAGTAGCGTTTTATAAATTGGTGACTATGTAAATGTCAATCTGTAAATGTTTGTTTTTATCTCTGAAACAGTCTCGCTTCATTTTGCCCCATCAAATGCAAGTACTTGAAAATCCCAGAGGGAAAGCAAAGGCATTGCTTATAGCTCACATCTTCCTTTAAACGTATTCTAGGTATTCAAGCTTTGAAAGTGTCTTTGTTCTTGCATTTTTGTAAAGACAGTTTTCCTTAGGGATATGCCAACAGTAATCACTGGTGCATTCACACCATAAATTTGAAGTGCACATTATTGATTCTGTCAGAATTGTTGATGATAAAGCAAAATATTAAGAAGAAAAAGAAAAAGAGAACTTTCAGTTGTTTTCTAGAATTACTGAATCTCCAATTACATCAGGAGATGGATTAGGATCTGAATCTAACAATCAGAGGAGGTTGTATCAAATAGCATATAAGGATGGAGTGCTGGTCCTGTGATTGTAGCCTGTGAATGAAGGCAAATGGATCTCGTTTGTGTCTCTATCACATGTTGCTGGTGTGGTCCTAGCCAAGTGTGTCTCTGCTTCATTCCCCCACCCCTCTGTATGTAAATACAACAACAGAAAGATGCACAATTTATGTTAACTACATCCTAATTCAAAAATAAAAGACATCTTGATTAATAAAACTATCAGCTTCCAAATTTAATATGAAAAGAAACATAATTTTTGGCTTCTGATAGTACCTAAAACTGTCAAAGAATACAACTTGGAGAGAATGACTAAATGTTTGAGCTCTCTAAGTCATGTTTGACATGAAAAATGAGACAGACATGAAAAATATGGTTCTTGTTGTGCAATAATATGCTTGTTCTGTGTGTGTGTGTGTTTTGACTATTTTTCCTGAGATTGCATTTAATTCTATTTTATTTGAAACTTTATCTTTACCTATATAGTTCTTAAACTAACTTTTTTTTATTTATTAAATATTTTCCTCTGACAAGCAAAATGGCTCTAAGTTTATTTTTAGGTAAGTTCGTGTTGGGGACTTGAAAGGTATGTTTTATGAAAGAGAGCTGATAACACAGTAGAAGAAAGTTTAGATTTCCTGAAAGCTATGCTTAGTTAGAATTGACATTTTAAGAAAAGGTATTGAAATGCCCTGATAAACAACAATGCTCTAAATTTTTTGGCCCAAGAGACATTTTGCTGTCGACAATTAACACAATGAATTGCAGCAATGACATTTGCTTTAGGTTAAATAAAAGCTTAATACTTTCAACCTGGATTTAGAAGTTTGCTGCCTTTCTGTGGCATTGCTGGTGTGTGCTAGAGAAGAATAATATTACAGTTTCCACTATGGCTATGTTCTTAATTGCGAGTGTTCGATACATCCAAACATGGCAAGATATGAATAGGAGAGAAATTGCTGACCCTGGAATAATTCAAAATATAATTCCCATGAAAACCAGATTATCATATATCGTGCAAAACGAACATGCCTTCAAATGTTATAGAATGATACATTCAACAGCTTAAGATCATCTGGAAAAAATACATGACTGAAGATATGCTTCACACTGCTCTGCCATAGATATCTCTCTAGCATCTGTTGGATACACTTGTCTGTTTCAATCAAGGAAAAAGAGTGATTTCTTTGGCCACCTACTTATTTTTTCCTATTGCTATTACTTGCAATCTTTCATTTCTTGTGGGGATAACTTCCCTACCTACTAGAGTAGAAAGAAGGAAATGCATTATCATGGAATAAGGGAATATCCAACAGAAAAAAAAGGTAAATCCACTTGCACTTAAAATCAAGGAATCTGTTTCAGGATTTTCATGGGACATTTGTTTGAAGTAGCAAGGAGAATTTAGGATTTTGGTAGCAGACACTCTCAAGAACCACCAAATCAGAAGTGGATAAGTTTAGTTAATTCATTCAGAGTGTGACTCTCTTCTTTGTGATCCTTTAATCAGTTGAGAAGTATACATTAAGTTCTGACCAATACATCTTTGTTACCTACTGCTTCTGAAAAACCTTGTGAAAAAGTGATAATGCAAAATAAGTATAACCAAGACAATATATGGGTCATTTGCCTTGGAAGACACATCACTTACCCTTATTTTAAACATGCAGCTCAGATTATGATACTTTACAAATTACAAAGAAAGGAACTTGACCAACAGTTGCCCTGTCAGTGCTTGAGCTTTAACTGTAGTGGATTTTTAGAGGATTACCTTTAAAGGATTTTTTTGCTACTTCCACAATGGAAAATCAGAGAAAGTGGGATGAAGGGCTTCTGTTGAAGATCAACCACATAGCAAGATAAAGATGACAAATGTTAGAGGTCCTTTCCCCATTTAACATTAAGAAACTCCAGCTACACTGGATCAATCCATGGATATACCCTGGCCTATATCTGACCTCTAACTCCAAGCAATAGTTGCCTGTGGCAGCAATTTCAAGATTTGAGGGTATGCTCACTAGAAATGTTGTCTGCTCATCAACAGAGAAAATGACCCACCCCAAGATATAAACCTGCTCAATGAACTAGCTTCACTTCATGTGCTATAAACCACTGCTGAATCCCTTATTTGCAAAATGTTGGTAATATTAATTTAACTGCAAAAATGTTGATGGAAAATGTATTCTTTATGACAGCTTCTTATCGGAGAATAAATGCCTCATTAATCTTAGACATTTCATGCTAAGAATATTATTGAAGTTGGACAGAATGATGAGTAACATTGTAGGGAGCACAGATTGCTACATGCAGGAATGCTCTCACCCATTAGACTCCCTCCATACTGTACAAGTCACTTCTTTTGTTCCTCAGGCTGCAGGCAGCAGCATGCTGCTTTTCCTCTGCTCCAGAGCTCCTGATTTAGTTAAAAGGAGACAGATGGAATGGAGTGCACTAATATACCTTTACCTGAGTTCCTTTGGTCATCTCAGGAAAAAAAATGTGGAGGGAGAAAGGGAAAGAGTCTTGAAACAAACTTACAAGAGTAAGTCTAACCACAACACCTGTGGGTATTCCACAGCACACTCTGTCAGCTGTGTTTTCACCTTCTAATTCAATGCTAGTGTGACAAAGCTAAGAAGGTGTAAGATGAATTTTGAAAATTTATACTCTTTTGCTGTAAAGATAATTTAATCTATAATGGGAGAATATATCAGAATACCCTATTGTGCCAAGATGTTTAAAGCTGTGTGAATGCTATAAGTGTGACTGATATTTTTGGCATTAAGAATGAGAAAGAGGAAAACTTGGTTGCAAGTTCTCCGTGGGTGAACTAAGGAAGGCTGCTGTGACAGTACATTCCTCTATTGTCCATTAAATGTTTTCTAAATTTTTGAAGATTTGTCTAAAACAAGCCTTTATGTATTTGATCAGCGGTTATACTGTGAGCGAAGAGAATCAGAGACTTTCACAGTGAGGTTTATACTCTCACTGTTTCAATAATGTGTGCCTGGTAGTGTGACTATGAATGGCAGATACTTGTCTACCTCAGAAAAAAAAAAAAGGATATTTCTTTAAGCTTCGTTCTCAAAGAGTGATTTTTATCATAAGGTTATAAGGCTCAGAGAATTATCTTTAAATCAGGTTCCGAAAAAAATCTTTCTATTGCACTTTGGAAGTTCACTAAATTTCTTAGCCTGCCAGATGAACAGACATAAACATGAAGTGAGACTGCTGAAACATTTGAAGGAAGAAGGAAATTGGGGGTTCAAGAGCAAATTTGCAAGGGCTGTCTGTCACACTGGAGCCTGTCACCTTTGACATTCCAGGAGCTTGGATCCAACTTATCCAATGGGCATTGAGACTGTTCCTGGACTTTAGATGAACTTTAGATGAACTTTTCACAAATTCAGAAGCTGGAGTGTTTGGAATGTAAAACTCTTGTTTAGTAAAGTGTTGCAACATTAAAAAAGGAAGGACTATTTAGAGATACAAACTGTTTATTTGGAGCATTTCAGAATAGGCAAGTTTTAAAGTGTGCATCTCTATAAATCGGCATAAAGAAAATGAGATCATCTTGATGAAAAACAGATTTTTTTCCTTTTTTCAGTATCTACTTTACCACAAAACAGATCTGTTCTTCATGAATATTGAAACAATGTGTTTGTAAAGTAATTGCAGTTTGAAAAATATTTTTCTCAGCTACATGCATCTAAGTCTGTCCAGTTAAAACTTCCTCCTGTAAACAATACAGATTGATATCTTTTTACTTAATTGGGAAGTTTGTCCTGAGATTTATATAGAGCAGCTAAATAGGAAGTAGAATATCAGAAAAACAAACAAATAATGGAGTGAATCTAGAAATGATACATTTGAGATTTGTAGTGTGAGAATAATTAGCTCAGACTCTGCAATATCTCAATATCAGTCTTTCACAAGGTCTTCCATCTGCAACTTTAAACTATCAGACTAAATTCTTTTCTCACTGTGCAGTGCAATGAAATCATATTCTTGTTTCAATTCGTTTTTATCATGGCCTCAAATTAATTCCTGGATTGGTAAAAAAATACAGACTTTTATCAGTAAGCACTCTCAGTTCACATAGGGTTTTATTGTGGACTAAGGGTTGATTTGTAACTGCAAACAGCTGTATAGAGATACATGAAATAGAAGTGCTGAACCAGCAATCTCTAACATCAAAAAGTAAATAAAACACACACTATAGGAAAAGAAGAGATAAAACCAAGGAGATACACTCATCATTCCTATTACTCATAAACTCTTTTGAGGTTATACTATTTATCACAACTCTTTATTTTCAAGTGTTATTTTATAGACTTGACCAACAGAGTTCTAGTTCTGATGGGAAGGCCTTTGAGCACAAAAGCAACAAAAATAGGTTATAAAACCATATGATCTGTCATGCTGCAACATTTCTGGTTCTTTTGAAAGAAATTTTGGTTTCCTAAATTTGCACCCCATAGATACATCCATTAAGGATTCATGCTTCAGATCAGGCACTTTAATTAAGATACTTATCCATGGGCATGTTTAAAGTTTTGTAAACATGAATAAATGTAAATTAATCTCTATAACCTGGTGTAGTTTCTATCAATATTTTTCTAAAATTCAAGACTGTCCTGATAAATAGTGCTCCAAAAAGAAAAATACTGTGCTTTAAGCTTGAATATGCATTATGCTTCATGAGAGAATGTACAGTTTTAAAATATTTATTTGCAGAGGCTATTATTTCAGGATAGGCTCATTTGTAGAGAAGTAGTCTCTTTGTCTCTTTTAGTTGGTGTTATAAAATGTTTTTACTCAACATGTCTGCTCTGTGACTTGTGATATACACATTAAATGCTAAAGCTATAACTCATGGAGCACTTTATCTTTCCCTGCCCTGCTGCTGGCACCATTTTCTTAAGTATTTCACATACTGACCAAAGTTAATCATGTTCATTGTCAAATTATTGAGAACCTAGTGATGGTTTCTTTTTTTCCTCCTATATAAATTATGAGACTTTAATGATGAGATATGGAAATCATATGACTTCAAATCAAGAAACTAATAAAAAAGAATATGCCTTATTAGGTGGACATTAAGTTTTTTTCCTGCAATTCACAGCTAGACTAATCTTTTACCTGTGGTAAAAAAATGAAGGGATCCAAACAAGGCAAAATTAAGGAACAAGAAAAAATTTATTTTTTTGTTTTCAGCAGTACAATTACCCTTTTTAATTGCCTATCTTCAGTGATTTACATAAACTCAAGGAATGTTCAGGGAGATAAAAAATAGCTATTTGTGAAACAACTAAGTCAATCTAAAAAGAAGAGACTAAATACAAACATTCAATGAGTTGTTTTCCCAAAATGTGTGCAAAGCAAACACTGATGACCTCCTCCAAATCAACAAAAAGCAAATCCATAAATTCACTGGTGTATTTAATCAGTTTTGTAGTGAAATCTTTTGTAGTGAAAGTCCATCGGAGTATGCATCTCTCATCTTAATCTTTTAATTTTCACTTTTTCCTCATATGCTTTCAGAACAAAAGTTCCTATTGGGTAGATGCTTCCTGGTGTCTTTATATACCACTGCTTGAGTTTCAATGTGGAACTTTGTCAGTTCCAGATGGTGGGGAATATCATAACCACTTGCTATGTTACCAGAAGCTAACGTTTCAAACCTATTAATATGTCATATATCTAAAGAGTATTGTCAATGGGATGTGAAGATTTCTTGCTAGACACTTGTGACACATTCATAAGGCGTGTTTGCTGATCTTTCTTTGGCAGGTGCATCCTCCCACATTTCCCCAATATGTTCCATTGTTTACAGTCTTGCAACCAGCTCCTGTTGACAACAGATATTTTCTATTATTGTGGCTTCATGAGGGGAGTTCTTGCTAATTCCCGCACTGGTTCATTTTCATGCAAAAGTATAACTTGTGATCATGCACTTTTCTATGTACCAAGTCTAACCATTTTTGAATCAAATTTAGTTCCGTTCTTTATTGTCTTTTCATGAACTTTGAAAGTACTGGATGCAATTTGTCCCATATCCCAAGTCATTTCATCATTCTTTGACAACCAGTCAGGCATTTGGGTCTTGCACTGTAATGTGTGTCAACTTTGGGTTAGGTTTTTGGGTTGGGATATTCATCAAACTTATTGTAATACAGTCATTCTTCCTCCTTCATTTCAGATAATACATTATTTAATGGATTGCAAGGCCAGAAAGAACCATTGTTATCACCTCATGTAACCTCTCACACAAATCAGGACAACGAATGTCATCCATGTCATCCAGACTTTTACCCACCTATCCATTTATTTTACGTGTACCTCTGTATGAGTGCTCTGAAATAAATGGCTCACATTTTTTCTCCTATCACTTCTATGTTTTAAGGATAATACTCGGCTAGATTTAAATTTTTTGTACCTTCTTCAGGAATGTTTTTCTCTTTTTTTTCAATCCAATTGTGCTCCCAATTTAGGCAATGACTATGAATCCAAAATATATGGTTAAGAACAGTCAATCTGAAAACATTACTCAATCATATGTCTGAACAAGGTAGCTTTTATATCTTATTTTAATAGTTGTGTTTATTTTCTTCCACAAGCTCTGAAAAGGAAGTATTCTTTGCAGTTTGTGTTGTCTCTGTTGTGCTCATGCTGAAATCTGTAGATGTGAATAAGTTTAAGGGCAGAAAATTTTCCAGTAATGGATTCATTTGGCAATGAAGGTGTTAAAGCTAAAAGGTTTCTAAAATATGTATGCTCTGACAGGAGCGGGGAACATGCTGAATCACTTACAATGATGAATATTTAAAAATAGGGCACAGATGTCTAATTTAAATACAGAAATTTTCTTGGCATCTTAGTAGTTGTTACTACATTTTTTTAACATGTATTTTATTCACACATTCAAATTTACTTGCTCTGATTTGCTTTGTCAACTGCAGGAGGCTGACTGATAATCCACACTTTGAAAGCTGCCAATGCCTCTCAAACAAATGTGAAACTGAAGTTTGCAGTGGGGACTTCAAAATTGTTCAAAACTTTTAGTTGCTTTGTCATTAAGTTTGATGGGTGAAAGTGCTTTTCTGATGGATGAGAAAGAAGAGTTAGAGGGTGAAATCCTGGCGCCTTTGATATTGTGACAGACCTCCCATTGACTGTAATGGGGCCAGAAGTTCACCTGCTGTTATCTGCTTAGCTATCTGTCTGTACATTTTTAATGTACTCAGGGAAGTGGAATCTGAACACTGGTTTAAAGCTGGAATATGGAAATACCTCTTCTTCCTAAGTGACTCAATTGATTTTGCAGCCTGTAAGATGTGAGGAGCTGCTAATCCTTTTCAAAGCAGCTTCAAATAATGCAATATGAAGAACAACCTGTTTGTTGTGTGTTTATTTTTTCTTTACAGCTTGATTTTAAATGGTGTATATCCTTTAAAAAATAAGGTAAAAATATTTTTTAAAGGAATGAATTTTTGACAAAACAAATGTTTTCTTGTACAAGGTTTTCATTCCAGCTAACATTTTTCATGAAAAAAACAGATGAAAATTATCTTCAGCTGTGTTTGGCTAATTTTGTTCAGCTTTTTTTTTTTTGCAGAATAATTTTAACAAAACAGCTTATACCTTATCTGCTTAAGCAAGAACTGAGAATCAGCTTTTAGATTAGTTCTTCTCTCAAAGCATCATTTTACTGTAACGATTTCAAATTTCTCAGCAAATAAAAACCCAACAAAACAAAACGCAAACACAAATAGTAAATAAAACAAGACTGGAGCTTTTTACCTAGCACTACAATTTGTTATACTTATTATCTAGTCATTCATATGCATTTAAAAAACAAAACAGTGAGACAGTTCTTTTAATGAGATATTATAATCAAAATGACAAAATTTATTTTAAAGAGTCTATCAATTCCTTTTTTCATTATCATCCAAATATTAAATACAGCATTTAGTGGGTTCATTAAGGTAATGCTTGTGAAGCCTCTTTCTATTCCTGATGTACGCAACTATTGTTATATTAATTTCTTCAGCAGATTAAACTAAATTGTATTTAGCTCATCCACACAATGCAGGAATCATAATGGGAAATTCTATGCCATGGATCATACAACAAGTAAGAACAGATGGCTATCACATTTGGGTTTAGAACCAAAATCTATGAATCTTCATTTATTCAGTGCCTTCTGACTAATGGAAAAGCGTAGGTTTGTTTTCTCTAAAATGTGCATATGTCCTTCCATTGAACATCACAGGCAGATGTACAAGTATTAATAAAATAGTTTTATGAATGCCTCAGAGAATTGCTTGAGGGGAAGAAACCAATGAAATTACAGTGGAAGGTATTTGAAGCAACATCAAGTATGTTCCTAACATAGCAGTAGCAGACACAGTTAAATGTATGGTGTTCTAAGCCTCCTTCATGGAGGTTAATTTACAGGTAGACTTTAATGGCTTCTGGTTTTTTGTTAGGTAATACTGGTCATAAGCAAAGGCATTTGCTTTTTTGTTGTCTATATTTCACCATCTTCTTAATCTTTAATGTGTTCTCAAAAATATGATGGCTCTCAGCTAGGTTGAGCACCTGATGAACACAAAGACATTTTGGTCTTCCTCTGACACTTGCTTGCTTTCCATTGTATTCAGAACTTCCCTTTTTAGCTTTTTGGAAGTTGGATTACTAGAGAAGCTTCTTTGAGTAGTTCTAGCTCTAGTGATTATTGTTTGCCTATTTTCAGTCCTGAATCAACAGCATTATCTTAATGCACATGCCATGAAGGCTACAAAGATGGGTCTTTATTTATTTAACTGATAATTCCTGTAAAATGACTCCCCTGGATGCCTATCAAGTGATAGTCATTAATATGAGTAATGCATGTAGAACATATAATGTGCACTCAAAGCTATACACTAGTTAATTAAATATCAGCATATAAAACCGACAGTGAACTATTAATTTTTTTGCCATTATGAGTTTTGCAGTTGGTATTGCAAACAAATTCTAAAACATGTCTTCCAGCAGGGAAACAAGGAACATTACTTCTGTTTATGAACTTTGTCTACTTAATTTGTTCACAGAATTACTTAAAAAAAAAAAAAAAGAAATTGCAAAAATTAATAAACTAGGCATAATTTTTATTGAAAAGTATATAACCAAAGACATCTAGTAACATATTGTGTAATATTTAGTATCTGATAGCTAATAAGATGCAGAGAGTGAAAGAGAGAGAGAAAAACGATATCCATTCAATTTTAATGGTAATAAAACATCAAAGAAATAAAATTCTGCCTTTGGATAGGATCTTCCAGTAATTGGTTAAAACCTGTGCCCTGTAAGGTAATTGTGACTTGCTGACAAGGTAAGAGGTTGTCACTTAAATTTCTTATGCAGCTATCTGTGATTTAAAACTCCTGCAATGCATAAATGAATTATATGTTTGCCTTGATTACCAGCAACTTGTTTCCCTGAGGTACTAGTATAATACATAGGCATATTTATATAGCATATAAGTAAATATATTTTTTCTTTATTACAAATTTTTCTAGAATACTATTAATTGACAGAGATAAAATCCATTAGCAGAACTCATTATTTTTAAACTTTTAATTTATTTACACCAAGAATAGCTCCTCCTCAAATGATTAGCTGCACTATTAGTAATAATAATTTTTCTTTGCTGTTCCTCTATTAAGACAGCTAATTCAATTTTGTATGGGGATGAACACTACCATACTGGCTGAAAAATAGATGAAGTATGTGGTAATGAAACAATACTGAGGGCTACATCTGGGATCAATTCAGTTGTGTTTTGTATTAGATGTGATATAAAATGTGCATTATTATTCATATGTTATTAGGTAAGGTGTTTACTTGTCCAGAGTGGAGATAGAAAGTAGACAGAAAATGTAGGTGAATTTTGTTGCCACATTCAGTAATATCTGGTATTTAATAAATGGGAACAGATGATGTCTTTTATTTCTTCTATGATTCTCAAAAGAAGAAGAGAATTAAAATATTGAAAATTAAGTGAAGGAAACAGTTTTATTTTTTTTTGTTGTGAGTTTTTGAATTGTTTAATGCTTTGCTGTTCAGTCAACACTGTTGCAGGGTACCCAAGAGCAACTGTAATAAACACCAGTTATACTATAAAAAACCTGCAGAGCTGGGTGAGAGTTATGTGTTTTTACACAGAAATTGCATGTTACTCAATACAAAATAATTTTTCAATTCACCTTTGAAGTGATTTACTTACACTTGATTTCTTTGAGAAATCTACTTTGCATTGACTGTGACATAGGCTTTCTATGTTGGATAACAGGCACATAGGAAATGTGAAGCTTTCTTGAGTCAAAAAATCTGTCACAGTCATCTGTCTGTAATGCTATTCTGTACGGATTTCTTCATGAATTATATATAGGTTAAAAGAGTTTGCCATAAATAGTGGGTTCACAGAAAGGACAGGATGAACATTTGAACTCGTAGGTAAGAGGGGGAAGCCATTTTTTACTCTCTCCTCTCAACATGCAGTCACCCATCTAATGCAGCCAGCTACAAATGTAGCATTAGTTCAACATTAAAATTCAATAAACCTCTTTCATAGTTTCCCCAACAGGTCTCAGATATTGCACAAACAGACATTACAAGGCAGCCACCACAGCTCTTTCCAAGTACTGTGGGGAAGTGGAAAACACCATGTCTTTGACTTATCAAAGTCAGGTAAAGAATGTAGAATCATCGCTTAACCCTGTGAGAATCATTTAACCCTTGAGGGTTTTTTCTATCCTTTTGTTTGGCTGCTTGGGTTTCTCATTTATTAGTTTGGGGTCGTCTTTGTTTTGGAATTTTTTTTGGTTGTTGTTGTTGTTAGTTTGGAGTCTTTTTTATCTTTCATATATTTTTGTTTTGTTTGAGAAACAAAGCGCATTTGAGAATGTTGAAAATACAAATACAATATTTTTTCTCAATCCTATGAAGAATGTCCACAGACACAAGTGTGAAATTGCAATTAATCATTCAGTTAGTGGATAAGCACTCTGTGTGGGAGTGAAAAAGGGAGTTAATTCTGGGTATATTTCCAGTGCCATCCAAGAGCGAGAATGGCATCATTATAGTTTGAGTCATATGAGCAAAAAAGGAATGTTTGGCCCATATATATTTTCTTATGAAACTGTTTCTATAAGGACATTGTATATGCATATTGATTAAATTTTGCATGTGTTATGTAAGCAAGGATTGAGAAAAAATCCACCAGATAAATTAAAGAAAATGAGTCTACCTCAAACCTGCCAAAGATGCTGCTGCAAAATACAGTTCCCAGGCAAATAGAGCTGGTTTGACTGCTGAACAATGCCATTATAGTGAAAAAAAACCCCAGAAACGATAAGTTTCTAATGAGGATGCCAATATAAGTAAATTCAAGCTTCTTAGTGAGATAGTTATTTAAAGAATCCAAAGTGGGTTAAAACTATAAAATAAAATGAAGTTAAGGTGCTTATAACAGAAAGTATTTGTTAGTTCCTCTGGCTTAAGCTCTCTGAAGAAAAAGTAGTTTTCAGGGATGATTAGTTATGCTTTTTGAAGAGAATAGACACATCATTTTCTTACAATATTTTGTTACTAATGCACATAAATGTATCTTAAATGAACTGTGAAAAGACAAAGAATGATTACATTCTTCTCCCACAGTTTTGTAAATATCACCTTTGAGGACTCTGTCTCTGCACTATCTCTCTAAACTATGTTTCTTTCTGTCAATCTAAATTGCCAAGCTTACTTTGTTAATTCCAGAAATCCTAAATTCATTGTTTATTCAGAACCATTCACAACACTTCTGCATAACATGATCTCTCAGTCATGGCAATTTTAAATAGCTAGTTGCTTGTCTCAGGTTTCAGAAAACAGTGAAATACTGTTTTGCTTCAGCATATCATTAAGGATTGACTCTGTAAGCACTTTTTTGTGTACTTGACTGCTCAATTGGATATCAGACTTCAAAGGAGTTGTCCTTATGACTTATTGTACTGATGTGATTCTGTTTTGTCTCTGTCTATCTGCGCCGAACACTTATTAGTCAAAAAACCCTACATATTTCAGAATATGTTGAATTAGACTTGGTTAGAGTAGGTATAAAAAGATTTTTGTTTCCAGAATAGCTTGCCAAACTGCAAATAGTGAATAAATAATCTAAACACTGTCATTTTTGAAACGTTCTTCCTTAAGATGAGCATTTTAAAGAAAGCTTTAAGAGGTTCCTAAGTGGCTTTTGTTTGGTTAAAATATTAACTCACTATAACATTTAGCTGAAATAGTTTTTGAAGATTTTAGTGGCCTTACAGGCCTTACAGCGATGAATTTGCTCAGTGAAAACAAAACATTTCAACCAACTCTCTATGTCATTTCCCAAGGAAGATGAAAAAGAACAAACATGTAACTAACTATTATTCCTATTAAAAAAAAGTGATATCTTGTTACTATAAGAATTTTACATCTCTAATAATGTAGTTGGTTTTATAATGTGGTGGTGAGGTATTAATTTCATATTAACAGAATACTAAATATTTCAAGTATAGCACTAGAGAATAAAATTAATTTAAATGTTTTTATACTTACACAAACATTTGCACAGAAAAATGATTATATATTATTAAATATAATAAATTAATGTAATTTTTTAGAATTTTTGTAGAATGTAAGACATGAAAATCACTTGTATGTATACTTAATTAATTTAACCTAATTATTGGTGTTTCAATCTATTGCTGTAACACTTGTGCAAATCTCTACTAAATTTAATTCAGATGTAGCTTAGCCCTCAATTTTTACAGTCATTTAATGAGCAAACTGTGATGAAAATGCCAGCATATATTGATTTATTATCAAACAGCTACCAGCAAAATTTTAAATTTCACATTTAATTTTTTTATTGGGTTTGCTTTTTTCTTGGAAAATTATCTTACCATATTCTATCTGGCATTAGATGAAAGCACATAGGACTATAGAAGCTGCAGGGAAAATGCAACTGTGTACCCTTTTTTTTTTTTTTTTGTCTTTCTACCTTTTTTTTACTTTATTCTAATAAACCAAGTTTACTTTTCATTAATTTGAGGCAAGAATAAAGTTTTTTGTATGTAAAAAAATTAAAAGCTTTTTAGTAAGTCAGTAGGTTTATGCTCTTATGTTTAAATGACAACATAATTCACAGGAAAATAGCATGGTGTGTCAAGCAACTCTTGGCAAAAGGGTTTTGTGACATGTTGAGTTCTTTTTTCTCAGCAAGAAACTTGTCAAACCCCTGAGACTCCTAAATTATATTTTCTCTAATCTACAGGAGTAGTTGTTGTTGTTCTCAGTTTTTTTAAATAGAGTTTACTTGCCAGGTAGGTTTATAAATATTCTCAGCATCTAATTCAGCTGTAGGTGAAAATGTTGGCAAGAAAGAGCTCACTGATGCAGCAGGACCAGAACCCTTCCTGCTTGCTGATCTCACTACAGCTTCCCAAGGGTCAGCACCATCCTGACCACCTCAAGCCACACCAGATATATCAGCAAAGATCTGAACATATTGACCCAACCCATACTGATTATGGTTGACAACAGACATTTCAAGAAGAGAATAGCTCATTATTTATTGTGTTACAGAGGCTATGGCAGTAAAAGTGGAATAGAAGTAACAAAAGGGAAATGTTAAAAAAACAGTTTAATGTTAAAGGAGAGCCCTCCCCTAAGGTGTGTGGTCTACAGACCAACTCTGTGGGAGCATTCTTTGCTCCTAATACAGAGGGCATACCTAGCCCAGATCACTGGTTCATTCCCTTTTCAAAAGCTACAGAGCAATGATACCTTCTAAATGCCAACTGGCTGTCTTGCAAGTAATGACCAGTAATTTGGATTCTAAAACTGTGGTTGTGGCCCTAATGAATACCATGAGAACATGTAAAAGGATCCTTTCCAGTAGTTTAGGAAGCCACAAGGTTTAATGCACTCTTAGGAATTCTTAACAGCTGTTATAAGCAGTAATTCATCTCACTTAATTTTCACCACAGAGAAGATTAAGTAGGAGTAATCTACTAGTCATGTAAGTCTTCTTCTTAGGCTATAGTGAGACTGTCTCCTTAAAAGGGTAAGCCCTAGTTTTGGTCCCAACCATTACGTTGGGAATGGTTTCTCAAGGGCTCACATAAGAAACCCAGACAGTCTAGTAGGTACAGTAATCTAGGAAGCATTCCTATCCAAAGCACACCAGAGACCCTGCTTATCTTTCAGTTTAGTTTAACCAAGCTTTGGTAAAAATATTTTTCTACCTTTGTTTTTTTTTCCATTCTTTTTGTGAGAATTTGTTGCCTTGAAGCATGAAGTCTGGCATAGAGTTTATTAGAAATTTGCTGACATGTAAGATTAGAAACTTTTTATTTCCTTTTTGTGATAGGCTTATGTGGTTTAATTCTATATTTAAAATACTGATGACATTGCAAGTTATAATAAAACATCCTACATTTTCACTTTCTGTTTCAGATCAGTAGTCTGTGAAGTTTTTTGGAAAGCAAAGGGTGTTTTGGAAATATCTTTCTAGCAGCTATGACCTCACGGTGCGGAAAAGGGGTCAGAGATTCACTATGACTTGACTTTAAAAGCTTATAAAATTCCAAGGAGATGGATAGGTTGTGAGGGCAGAAGACAAAATGAAGAGACTGTGGGGGAAGAAAGGGTTAAAAGAAGGAGGTGTATCTCTTCATCTCAGAAACATATGAGAAGTTATATATGAAGGGATATAATACCAGGGGATTTGGAAAAGCTTAGTTTGACCAAAGACAACCAGTATTGGAAAGGACTGCTGTGCTTCACTGCCATTTAATCCTTTGTGGTTGCTGTGGCTGCTGTGGCTGGAGAGGGCCATGGGATGGTTGATATGATGTTCAGATCATCCAAAAAATGTGTGGCAGAGTCATTAACCTTTATGCCTATACTGCTGAGCCATGACACAAATGACTCATCTGATTCTGAAAATAGTTAAAATGAGGAACAGGCAAGACAAAACCAGCAACGAATAGATAGAGACATTAGGAATAAAGAAAATTACACATTCTGGCTTCTGTCTTTGTTTTATGTGAGAGACACAGAGGATGATGATGCCTGGTGGGAGCCAGCATGTTTCTTAATGCTCAGAAAGAGAACAATGTGGGACAGGACCACCAGATTCAAAGACAATGAAAATTCACTGCAAAGGAATAAAGAACCATATGCCTGGGTGCAGTGAGTGTGAAAGAGGCAAATTTCCAGGGCTGAGTATTACAGAGTTGGTCTGATTTCCATACGTATGATTCCACTGTAAAATGGATAATCCTGAGAAGGAATTTCCATGTTCTTCTGTTTCACCCCTCTTTTTGACGCCCATGCTCTTTCCCCACAATGAATTTTGTTACATGTATTTTTTTCTTCAGTTGTAGCCAGAATATGTTAAATAAAAAAGATTTAACCCAAACAGTAAAATTCTAAGTATATTTAATAACTAGTAATGCATTTCATGAAGCATAGTTTAAAAGAAATATTTTTCTAATAAATAAATATAAATATTTCCTAATCTGAGTTGAAGCTGATGGACTGTGGATAAAGCAGACTGAAGATATTTTTAAAAGATTTACAAAACTTTTAACTTTTGTCTTTTCATTATATGTAAGTAGTTGCAGGCTGATGACTTTCAAAATACGAATATCAAAATATGAGTGAGTAATAATGCAAACAAAAATCTTTAAATGAGCACAAGTCTGCCCTATTCTTGATAAATTTTTCTAACTCTTCATTCTTGTGTGTTTTTCTCCCCTCCAATAGTGACTGGCTGGTGTTTCATAGTCATGCTTAGATATCAAGGATGTATATTCCTTAGAAATGCTATCATTTTGTGTTTTGTTGGAGTTTTTTGCCACATGGAACATTGAGATTCTGGCTTTGCAGTGAGTATATTTGATCATTCAACATCACTCAGAAATAGCATGAGTGCACAGCTCTCTGGAAATGCAATTTCTGAATGTTACCTTTTCTCTTTAACTCTATTTTCTACACTTTTTTTAGACTCTGTTAACTTAGAGAGACACAATATTCACAAAAATTATATAGATATTTTTGACTTACTGCGGAGTTTTTATGAAGCACAAACCTTTTCCTCGACTTCAGTGCTGTAATGAAAAATCAGCAACTAAAGCAGCTAACCGAGGGGAAAAAAGAAAAAGTACTACTTGTTATGTTCAATGTTCACAGCAATGTAAAACAATCTCTCTCCAAAATGATTGGGTAACAGTTCCTATAAGCTATTAACTGTGCAGCTTTAACAAAACAATGTTAAACTTGACAAGAAGTCATCTGAGAGCTCTAGCAAAGAGAATGGTTTGAGTTGTCCTCCCATTTAACTTAGAGTGCTTAAGCAAACAAAAAAATGCCATTAACTTGCAGCTACAAGTGTGCCAATTTATTTTCAGAGGAAATACTTTGAGATTCATGACACTTTCTTAGAGTATTAAAAAACTTGAC
The DNA here is from genome assembly GCA_013401135.1 of Cettia cetti. Classification (NCBI taxonomy): domain Eukaryota; kingdom Metazoa; phylum Chordata; class Aves; order Passeriformes; family Sylviidae; genus Cettia; species Cettia cetti. Next base: position 23,949 of record VZUI01053939.1, read on the forward strand.
AACCCCAAGTTAAGTTCTCACATGTATTTTTGATAATCTATTTTCTGAAAAAAGTACCAATTCTAAGTATTCCCTGTTCTAATGGTCAGAAAAATCTGTTTGAATTAAATCTTATTTCTTTTGAGTTCAGTGCTCCCTAATTTCTCTGGAAGAGAGTTGGAGGTATCTTAAAACTAACTTCTGTGTTTTTGTTATAAATATTTGTTATGTACACAGGATTACTTGGATGGATAATGAAACTGATCTGTTGTCAGCTGTGAAGATACATAGCTGAAAGTTTCCCCTGAATAAGAGTTTATGGAACTTTTCAGCACTTTCAGCAGAGAATTGAATGCTGACTAGCATGACAACAATGATGAAAACTGAACCTAAGGCTTGAAAATGTTTGCTTTTACCCAACTCTTTTAAGATCAGAAGTGTGTTGGTTAAAGTATCTTGCTATGCAATTCAGATAAACTGAGTTGCCCTTTGCTGAGCAGAACATGGATTAGGTGCTGAAATTCACTGGGGTGAATCCTTATGAAGGATATCCAACCTGAGGGATAATGAGCCTGCACAACAGTTTGGTCCAACCCTTAAATGAGCTGATATGGCATAGTAAATTCAACCACTTCCAGTGGGAAGTTTTGTGTGTTAGTAACACCACTTCAGCTTGGTGGAGGTGTTATGTCTTTCCTCACCAGGATTTGGCAGTGATTCTAAACCATGCCCATGTCCATTCCAGCCCTGAGCCCATAATGAATGTCCCAGTGCGCCAGACTGCAGTCCCAATAGGGATTTCATGCTTTCCACCAGAGCTGCTCACAGAATTTTTTATAAAGGAAGCAAAAAAGCCCAATTGATATTTAGATTATTTGATTCTGGGATGGAAATGTAGTACTTTTTGAAGATGCAAATAAAAATCCAGATATTATTTTAATGATCTAGCCCATTAATGAGCCTACCAATTAGCAAAAATAGCCCTGCTTATGTCAGTGCTCTAAACGCATATTTTGGCTTACTGGGCCCCTTGAGGCAGTTGGCATATAACACTTTAAGTATGTTGTTTTGGACTAGTGACAATTCCTTCTGCAGACCAAAAGAAAGATGGACTTAGATGAAATGCTGGCAAAGGACCAAGTCCCAAAAAGAAATGGCAATTTCTTTTTGGAGACACAGCACAGCTCTATTCTCATTTCCTGGTAAATGAAAGTGTTCTTGTTGTGACTTGTAAACATATCACACACTCTTCTTCAGTTTTGGTGGTTGCAAAACTGACCCTTGCTTGATAAAACTGCTTGATTATGGCAGTGCGATGGGACGTGGCAGTGGTCCTCATGTTCCAATTTCCCCCAAATATGTGCAGATGCCTCTAAGAGTAACTAGTCTGGGATTTATTCTACAGCAACAGCTATTTTCCCCTTTTTGTTTCTCAAAAGGCTTTCATTTTCTTGTCTTACTTTTTAATAAAATTTCTGTGCTTTCTCACTGTTTTGTGCAATGTGTTTTGCCTCTAGACAAGAATAGAGTGAGAAGGGAAGCAGAAACAGTAGATGAAATAGATGCTTTGTGGTATCACATGATCTATGTACACTGGTCTTGTTAACAAACCTCTGCCAAGTGATCCTCCTTTGCCCCAGAGGTAGAGAGGGAATCGCTTCCCATTTATTTTTGTGAATGTCAGCCACAAAGTTTTATTATTTTTGACTCTTCAACTCTTAGTGTTGTTATAAGTGGCTTGAAAGAAATTCTTCTGGCCCTTACCTTTACCCGTTCATCTTCTTTGGATAATTTCCATTTGGTCTAAATCAGGCTTACTATTTTTGGTTTTAGTACTGACCCAAAAATTCATCCCAGTGAAAGATAAGCCCACCAGTCTGAGGACAGCTTGCTTTAATTTAAATACATTTTGCTTTACAGTATTTCCTGGTTTATCTTATATATTCAAAATGAATATAATCCTCACACACACACATTCTCATTATATTTCATGTAATATAGCTGTTGTCAGAATAATTTATGCTTTCCTGAAGGCTTTTTTTCCACTGTGACAATGAAGTAAAAAAGGTGAAAATAAACATCAGAGTAATTGTAGTGCACCACAACCCTGCTGAATAAAAGTGGTTTTTAGTGAACTGGTCACAGATAAGCCAGCAAGAACACCTTTTTCTAAGGTGACATTCAGAAGCCTACTGAATATAGAGAAGGACTATACATTAATATGCTGATTCAACTCAAATTTAGGTGACTCATAAATGAATTACATGGAAATAGGAATTATTGTGAGAGGTAATCCCAAAGGAAATTTATATAGTCTATCAAACAGTGAGGGAGTTTTCAGAGCAATGAAAGAAAAGTTCTGTTGGTGAAGGTCCAGTGTAAGAAAAGGCCTGCAGGTGAAGGTCTGTGTTTTGTTGAAGAAGGTGTTTAATTTATATTATTATTTAACAAGCAAATTTTTAGAGGGATGAGGACTTCTATGACCATTTAAATGCATATATGTTGGCAACCTTCTGTAAAGAAGAGAAATTAAATTATATTGGACCTTAACAATTTCTAAATTGTAAGAATCATTAAATAAAAAGTATAGTATCGTATTCTCTCACTTCTATAAATCACTCTTTCTTGTAAATCCTTAAAGGTTTTGCAAATTAGAACAGTGTAAGCTGTCTTGGTTTTATAGGCCTTTGTTTTTGTTTGTAGGGTATTTTTCTGTTTATTTATTTTTATGAGGTTTTTTGGGTTTTTTTGGCAGCATCTCAAAGCAAGTCAAAACAAGACCTGGAAATCAAACACAGATTTCTTAAGTAGGGCCAGATGTTATGGCTATAGCAGTATGCAATTTATAAGAAAAATTAAACTGTTCTAAACTTTAATGTTCTTATTTCCTGAAACAGGAAATGTCATCTAAAGCCATAATATTTCATGGAAATATAATTTGAAGGAATACCTGGATCATAATCCAAAATAGCAGTTGTTTTTTTCTGAGCTCATGTTGCCTTGGAAATGTTCTTGTAAGTGTTCAGCTGTTCTGGACATGTGCTACGCCTTAAACAGAATTCACTCTCAGGAGAAGCCTTTGCTCAAGTGGGGTAGCCAGTGCATCTCCAGGAAAGAGGGATTTGTAATGTCTCCACATGTTATCTGATGCAGGGTTTGTCTGTGATGGGAAATTTTGTTGGTCTTCAGCTTTTGCATAAGAACTAGAAGAAAGTGAAAGAGTAGAAATGCATCAGCGATAGAGTATTCCAAACTCAAAAGAGTCTTATCTAAAAAATTACAGAATGTGCTGAAAAGGAAAATCCCACATACATAATAGAAAAAGGCATCTGATTCAACAGGTAATAATTCAATTTTCTGCTTTCCAAGCATATCTTCCAACCACATGAGTAAAATGCTGGGAAAGCACTGAGGGTTGCCAGCACATCAACAGTTTACTCTGTGTCTCACATCACCGGTTGGATTTAGGGATACCACTTATGAGGGTGTTTATTATGCATATGTAGAAATTCCCTTCCAACCCAGACTATGCAATGATTCTCTGACTCTATACATTTTTCATTCCATGTATGCAGAAGTAAACTTAGAGGCCATAATGATGTGAGACTGTTTTGCAAAAAAATTGTGAAGTGTTCATAAAAAGAGTGACACTATCCCTATTTTTTTTCCTAATTTTTAAGCCACTTATTAAAAATATTCAAGATATTTTAAAAAACCCCAAATTATGCGTTGACATTTTCATGAAGACTCCCACAGAATTCAGCAGAAAACAGTTTGTAAGGAAGAATACTGTCAAAGTAACTCTGTGTGGTATTTACCTCAGTAGGTGTGGACAGAAATTTTCTCTTCCTGAAGAACTGTGTTATGAAGTATTGGTGGTTGGTGAGTCCAAGGAAGAGCCTAAAGATCTAATCTTAGTTATACCTAAACTGAAACCTTTATCAGTTTTCAGAGTTATTCTGAGTTATCATCAGCCTGGTATCTCACACTTCTGTAGAGGCTGATAGTGATATAAGCACCGTGCCTAAATTTTGACCCCAAGACTCTGGTGATATGTATTTTATGCACTGTATTATTTATTGTTTTTTCTCTCTTTGGTGTGAAAAATCAAATAAATTAGATTTTCAGGGGTCTGCTTAATCAATCTAGTTTGGAATACTACCAAATTCTATTCACTGCAGATACTAAACTCTGCTGTGGTCCCAGAAAAGCCTACAAAGTTTTAGGACAACTCAGGTTAGATTTTTTTCATTTGCTTGTTGTTCCTTTAAGTTCTCATTTGTGAGAGAAAGCAGCAAAATACAGCTTTGATGCAAACTCCACTTCTCAATGATGGATCAACTGTCTGTGCTTCTTAATATTAAAACAATGAGATGTGATTCAAGATGACAATTTTAAGACATATGTACAGACATTTTATTTTTCTGCCTCCAGCCCAGCTATGAAAATCTACAGCATGTGCTGTCAGGCCTGGTGATTAAACATTTCTGACATCCCTGCTCTTAACCAAATTCATCACAATAGCAATACTTAATCAATCCAAAGGTATGATTGGCTGAACATATTTCAATGTTTAAGTGTTTTTTTCATTTAAGAAAAGTGTGTTTAAAATGAAAGCTTTCATGTGTGCACATGCATGTGTGTATATATGAGAAAAAGAGAAAGAATGTGAGCTACTGTGCAAGTATTTTGTATGGAGTAAATCCATTGATTATGCATATCACATATCCTCCCTTTAAATTGCAAATCCTAGAGTCAGAAATCTGGGTGGGATTAAGCTGAAAAAAAGAACAGATGGGACTGTTGATGTGACTGCCAGAGGCTTGGGCAGAAGGCAATGAAAAATAATTCTATTTTTCCCCTAAATTGAGAAAGCTAAACTGGTGATCAGTGGTAGATTGTGGGCAGATGGGATGACTTGGAGAAAATGGTTGGCAGACTTAGTTACAAGATAATGAGAGTAAGATAAGGAGTTTTAGGGTGCATCAGGGGGTCTTGAACTTCAGACCATGTAGCAGTGTGTGTTCTCACAAAAGGAAGAAGTACACATAGGAGAACCCTTACCTACAATATGTGATAAACATTCCAGTTTATCACATGGCACATGTAATGCCCCAAATACACTGCAATAAATAAGTGTGTTGGCATCCAGAATTGGAAACGTTTATATATATATATCAGTCTGAATACTTCTGCTACTATTATCAGTTTAATAAGCTGATGTTTTTTCCTTTTCTTAACTCCATTTTGCAATTAAACCTTTTTCCAGCCCTTCAATTTTACCCAGGTGCTCAGTCTCTGAATTTCTTTTCTATGAAATATCTACTGTTAATTTGTAAATAGGACCAACACCATTTTGTTGGGAAAGAAGCAGAAAGGTGAAGTCAAAATTCTTCTTCTTAATGATAAACAAAAAAAACTAGTATTTACTACAATATTGATAGCAAATGCTAGCATCTATCTTGAAAAATATATCAATAACTTGTTTGACGGGCTAAAATAAATCTTAAATAATTCTACTGAGTACTTTTCCAGAACTTTCTATCCTTTCTATGTCAGATGTTCAGATTAAAGATCACTATGGAGATAATTTATTTTGCTTTATTTTAGTATCTCTTATTGGATGGAATATATATTTTTTAAACAAGGAAAAAGGGCTCAATTTATAGCACATATGGAAGGATTATTTAAATATGAAAGACTGAAAGGATGATTAAATCTCAGCTATTCAAATTTCATTATTTGTTTTGCAGGGAATCTGTTTCATGTTGAAAAATGATAGCAACAAAAGCGTTGGAGTTGTAATATAACTCATGGTACAATCAGTACAGTTTGTCGTGTTTGAATGTCACCATACCTTTAAATATTGGCAAAATACCTCAGTAGATAGACTACAGTGCCAATGAAAAGTGATTTTTTTCCCCATTGCTTTCTCCATAGTCTGTAGCAATTCTACCAGTCAAATCTAATCAACTTCTACAAAGAAATCTCAGTATTCCTAAAAGAATACTTTTCAGACTTGCTCTGTAGCATTTGAAGGCCAAGCTGACTTTTTTAACCAATTAATGGAATAGCCTTACATATAAGTAATGCTAAAATTTTAAAGTATTGGTTAGAAAAAGTCACTGTGGTTGCAGATTGTCTCACCTATAAATTTGAGCTCATTAAGAATATCTGTAGGATCAGGGCAGGTTTGAATCTCACTCTCTGAGTGTTCCAAGGTGTGTAGGGCAAGAGGAGATGCAGCAGCTTCTGGAGTGGGACCTGGGCAATCTTGTTGTGAAATGATGCTGCTCAGGTGATTTGGTATATGCTGTAGTACGTGCTGCTACACGCACACTTCTGCACAGACAATTTCTTTTATATTAAGCCACTCTGCTGGTCTTTTATTTTCAGGTTTCCTTCCAAAGTCAGCCCACAAATTTGATCTGCTCATGAACCCAAACAGCCACAGACTGAGCTGTAATCTGGCCCTGCATGCATCAAGACCAAGAAGACTTAAATAAGTGCAGAGCTGCACAAGCTGGACATAATGTAGATTTCAGCATACATCTTCTGTGTTCACTCTAGGAATGCAAGGAAATAACCAGTGTGGAAACCCAGTCTTCATCAAAATTGCATCTTATTTCCCTGTCAATTTAAGAGTGTGAAAATTATATGTAGCTGGCTGCAAGCTGACATACTTGAGTAGCCAGCTGAGACATCACGTACTTTGTTTCAGGTACTGTACAAATGTTATTTACACCAGAGAAGGTCACAGGGACTCATTTAATACTAGTACTGCTGGAGTTCAGTGACAAAACTTTGTCAACTAGTGTGACAGTTTAATGAAGATAAAGAGGACTTTAAAATCTTATGCTACAAAAGAACGTTCTTTTTGGGGAAAATAATGAATTGATACCTTGCTTGGCTAGGAAACAGAGGAAGGAGAAATTACGTTTCACTGTTGCAGCATGTCCACAATGGCATTTTGGCCAAACTCTCTTTGAAGGATCTCCTCATGAAACGAGCCCTTTATTCTGATAGTCAGAAAATATCTGGAACAGTGGCAAGAAGTTTGAAAATTGGATTCTTCAGGTAGGACATTTAAATACCATAAAAAGTATCTAAATTAATAAGTGACTTGATTATTTTGATTTTTCAGATCAATTACCAGAAGTTCTTATTTTGTCAGACTTTTTGGGAAAGAGGGAAAAAGGTATCCAAGCAAAAAAAAAAAAAAAAATAATATATATCTACTTATATTTAGTTAATGAGAAAAGAGCAAAAGATTTTATCAAACTGATAGATATAATTTTCCAGAAGTGAGGCAGGTACTTATCATTCAGTTTCACACAACCTGAGCCATCTAAGCTGTTTGTTCATGTCATACCATATGTGAGATGCAGACTTACTCTCTGAAATTTCATTTAATTTTTTTTTTCCTTCACTTTCTGGAAGAAGTCACCTGGAAAATGTTCTGTACCTTTATAATCAACCAACACCTCTCACTATTTCACTCTCTGACAGAGTCCTGGGTGTTACCTTTACATTGGGCTTTTGCACAGTTCTCACTTGTATGTCATGGATTGTCTCACTTTCATCTCATGTTATTGACAAATATTGTGCTTCACCACTGAGTTCAGGCACTACTTACATGAATCTGCACTGCACCAGCCACTCATATCTGAGCTGGCACCCTGCAAGTGGATTTGTACAAGTTCTGTAAGAGCTGAAAGGAGTATACATGGTTGGGATTACCTGATTGCCTGCCTTGTTATTATTCACTCATCATTCTGGTTAATTAAGGCTGTTTTTTTTTGAAGTCTTGAAAACTCCATACATGTTAATGAGAAATAGTGTAACTTTGGATTCCAAATCTTTTTCCCACTATAAATTTAGTATAAGTAAAAGAATAATTTCCTTGAACCGCGAACAACATTTTTGGAAGCCACATAGTTGAGCTAGGCTTATTACAAAACCTCACAAACAAGTAAAATTTGCTTTCACATTATGTTTCAGATAGTTATTTATGGGCTTTTCAGAGGTATGTGCCTCAAATTTCTGATACACTCCCTTATGAAATATTCTCCTGGAAAAAAATGGCATATTAATAAAATCACATGTTGTGGGGTTTCCTGAAAATAGTACTTCTGTTTGGAAAGGCACACTTCTGGTGGGCCTTGGAAGAATTTAACAATGCTGGTCTTTGGTCAAATGGAATTGAGTTCTCTGCATTTCACTTGCTATGAAAGTATTTATAGAACATGCAACAGTCTTCTTCTACAGTAATAAAGTGCTTATATTCATACATACAGTTTTTCATTGGACCTTACATTTATTTAGACTTTTTGAAAGATGTATATGTTGTAATGAGAGATCCCAAACCAAATTGATGTCTATGATTCACTACAATGCTGCCAATATTGCACCATTTTTATGTGAATCATAGACTTATTGACTGTACTGATTTGGAACAAAGGATCCACAAGGATCACAGAGTCCAGCTATTGGCCCTGCACACAACCATCCCCAAGAACCCCATGTGTCTGAGAGTGTTGCCCAAGGGCTCTTTGAACTCTGTCATTATTGGAGCTGTGACCACTTCTCCAGACAGCCTGTTCCAATGACCAACAACCCTCTGGTGAAGAACCATTTTCCTGATATCCAACCTAAACTGTCTCTGACACAACTTCAGACTGTTCCCTTGGGTCCTGTCACTGTCACCACAGAGAAGCGAGCAGTACCTGCCCCTCCTGTTCCCTTCATAATGAAGCTGTAACTGCAGTGAGTTCTTCCTTCAGTCCCCTCCAGCCTGTACAGACCAAGTGACCTCAGCCACTCCTCAAACAGCTTCCCCTCAAGGCTCTTCACCATCCTTGTGGTCCACCTTTGGAGGCTCTCTAACAGCTGAAAATCTTTCTTATCTTGTGGCACCCAAAACAGCCTCCAGGACTAAAGGTGTTGCTGCCCCAGCCCAGAGCAGAGCAGGACAAACCCCTCCCTTGCCCAGCTGGTGATGCTGGGCCTAATGCCCCTCAAGACAGGGTTGGCCCTTCTGGCTGCCGGGGCACTGCTGGCTTGTGTTCAACTTGCAACAACCAGGACCCCCAGATCCTTTTCCATGGTGCTGATCTCCAGCCTCACATTCCCCAAAAAGTTTGGAGAATGAAGGTACATATCCTGCTAAGTGAGCACTCTACCATTTGAGATAATTCTCCTTCCTATGTGGAGCATTTTCTTGCAGAAATATAAATCATGCTGTTAATATATCTGAGTTTTCATCTATTATGCAAGTGATGCCTTAGGTTCTGAGTTTTTCTGTTTTGTTCTGGTGGGTAGTTTTTGCCTTTGTATTAAGTGGTGCTGGGACC